>APFE030025717.1:0-10255 GCA_000404065.3 Pinus taeda | reverse complement strand
CAACCTATAAGCTTTGGATTCCTCACTGTATCCAATGAAAATACATTTCTCCCCTTTGTTTTCCAACTTCTTCCTTAGTTGATCTGGAATGTGTGCATAAGCCACACATCCAAAAACTTTCATATGGGTGACTCCTTGCTTTGTCCCACTCCATGCTTCTTCTGGCACTTTGTTCATGACTGCTTTTGTAGGGAATCTATTCAAAATATACGTTGCACAGTGTACAACTTCAGCCTAATAATCATTTGGCAAATGATTTGCTTTTAACATACTCCTTGCCATGTCCATGATTGTCCTATTCTTCCTTTTGGAAGCTCCATTTTGTTGCGGAGTGTACCTAGTGGTAAATTTCTTATGAATTCCATTTTCTCTACAAAAACGTAGAAATTCTTTGGAGATATACTCACCTCCTCTATCAGTTCTTAGAACTTTGATATGCAGCACTTTGGTTTTCTACAAGTGCCTTGAAATTGCAAAATCTTTCAAACACTTCACTTTTGTTCTTCAGGAAATAAACCCAAGTTTTTCTAGTAAAATCATCAATAAATGTTAGTATATAGTGGCTGCCTACAAGTGATGGAGTTTGCATCGGTCCACATAAATCTGAGTGGACAATCTCTAAGGGTTCTTTTGCCCTTATGCTTTTCCCAGATGAAAAACTTTCTCTGTGTTGTTTCCCCAAGATACAACCTTCACAAAGGCTGTCTGGTTTCTTTATCAATGGTAATCCTCTTACCATTCCTTTTGTATTCAACAAGTTAAGACCTCCAAAGTTGAGATGTCCAAATCTCAAGTGCCACAACCAATTTTCATCTTTTGGTTCGCTTTGGAAAGCCTCTTGTGTCACTGCTGCTATTTCTTCTCTATTTTTTAAATCTGCTTTCATTCTGAGAGGGAATATCCTGTTCCTTGTCATCTTCACTTCAGCAATACATCGTTTGCTAGGTGTTTTATCCATGATGGTGCATACATCATTCACAAAGAAAACATTGTACCCCTTTTGAATAAGCTGTCCAATACTTAAGAGGTTACATTTCATTACATGAACATAATAAATATCTGCTATGGTTTTCTTTTCACCTTTCCTTGTTAAGACATTTACTTCTCCTTTTCCCATAATAGAAACTTTACTAATTAGTCCCTAGTGTGACTTGTGACTTCACACTCTGATCTAACATAGAAAACATGGATATGTTTCCTGTCATATGGTTACTGCAACCGGAGTCTAGAAACCATACATCTTCATTCTTTGCTTCAGTCATATCATATGCTAAAAACAAATTTCCTTGGCTGATATTTTCTCTAGTGAAATTTGCACTAGTTCTATTACTCATATCACACTGCTTCTTCCTACATTCATTTGCATAATGCCCATATTTTTTACAATAGTGACGTTATACATTGGATTTATCATACCTTTGTCCTTGAGCATGATGTTTTTCACTTTGTTGGTTGTTGCCTTGGCCTTGGTTCTGATTTGTATTGCTGCCTCTTCCTTGAGCATTTACTGGACTGTTTCTTCCACCTTTGTTTTGGCTTCTGCCTCTTCCTCTCTTGTTTCCTCTGCCTTGACCTCTTCCTCTTCCAAAGAATATATGGGTCTTAAAGGCATGCTCTAGAGATGAGTTTTCATTTCTACTCAATCTCTGCTCGTGTGTCATCAGTGATTCATGTAGTTCATCAACTGAGAACTTTGTGAGATCCTTT
Organism: Pinus taeda; assembly: GCA_000404065.3. Lineage (NCBI taxonomy): Eukaryota > Viridiplantae > Streptophyta > Pinopsida > Pinales > Pinaceae > Pinus > Pinus taeda. Next base: position 8,548 of record APFE030025717.1, on the reverse strand, counting down.
GTCTCTTCTATGGTGGTGACAATCACATCGAACTTTGAGGGTAGGATCCTCAATAGTTTCTCCACAATCCTCCTTTCTTCAAGAATTTCTCCATGAGACCTTATCTGTGTGACCAGACCAATCACATGTGTGAAGAATGAGTCAATATTATTTGACTCCTTCATGCAGAGATTCTCAAAATCTCTCCTTAGCAACTGTATTTTTGCTGTCTTCACTTTCTCCATGCCTTGATAGGCTATCTTGAGAGTTTCCCATGCTTCTTTGGATCTCTTGGCTGCTGCTATCCTTGGAAACACACTCTCATGCACTGCTTGATACAAAAAGTAGAGGGCTTTAGAATCATTCTTCTTATTGCTTTTCAACAGTTCTTTCTCTCCCTGAATCAAATTATTAAACTCATCTTCATCTGCTGGTTCTTCAAAACCATCCTCAACAAATTCCCATAAGTCTTGGGAAGCAAACAAAGCTCTCATAGTTATTGCCCAATAGTCATAGTTTTTTCCATTACATTGTGGGAGCTGAGTATTACAGATACCCATGCTAGTGCTGGCTCCAGCCATTCTTGCACTCTTAACTATGCTTCGAAATACTTGACTGCGTATTTAAAATAACTGACTGTCCTCAACAGTAACACAAAAACTAACTTGAGAAATACCTTGGATTCTTTCTTGACTAAGTCTTCACTCTGCTGGAGTAGCTGCTGCAGCAAGAAATCCTTCCTTCAGCTTCTTTGACACCTTCAAAGAGCCTGGACAAGCTCTGATACCATGTTGGGAATTTCTGATAATTCCAAAACAAAAATGAACAGAGAATAATGCTCTGTTTTGACACAGGAAACAAAGTTTTTCACACACATAAAAACTTTGTATTCATTAATAAAACTGTGGTTACAAGATTCTTCCTCTGCCAGAGGGATTCATCTAAATAAAACTGAAAACCTTCGACCAACAAAATGCTCGGACCAAAAAAAATGCTACACTGTAGTCTCTGCACTGCTGTGCATTTCATAAAGAAAACTTTGTCTCTGCTTTGTATATGTTTACACTGTTGTATAATTTTTTACTCACATGCTGCTGCATCTTACTTGCATATTTAACAACAAAGAAAAATGACTTTCACGCTGCTGCACATTCCCATTTCGTTTCTCAATGAACAACTTCAAAACATTCACGCTGCTGCGTATTTTTCATTACAAGTTCAACAAAAACAAAACCAAATGATATTACATATTACTTGTGCTACACGCCTGCGAATTAAAAAAATAAAATTAAAAGCTTTACCTACATTTACGACCATAGTGAATTTTCCATTAAATGCTTTACTGATAAAATCGGTGGTCAAACAGAGTTTCACTTCATGTCACGTCCATGGTGCAGGCCTGAACATCAACCGCTGATTCAATCAGACGACTGACAGATGATATCGCACGGCTCTACTTACCGATCTTTATGCTCCGGGGAAAAGCTCTTTTGCAAAACTGCTGTGGCCACGTGTCACTTGTTGATTGTGATCGTTGCCCCCTGAGGAATTACCAGCGATCGGTGAAAGGCGGTGTGGGAAAACTGGCTGTTTTCTGGAATAGTTTGCGGTCTTTGCAGTTGAAATTATCATTTCAACAGCAATCTGCGCAACAGTTTTTGTTTGGGCGGGCCATTGGCTGTGTACCCAATGGGGACTACTGGAGGCTGCTCAGGAGAATTTCTTCCACGCATCTTTTCGCTCCGCGCAGAATCGCTGCTCACGAGCCTGGTCGCCAGGCCGATGCTCTCGGAATGCTTCTTGATATTCAGGAGGAATGTCAATCCAACGGTGTTGTTAGGGTTCGACGACACTTGCAAGGAGCTGCACTGAACAATATCATGGGCAGCGTGTTTGGAAGAAGGTTCGATATGTCATGTACTTCTACTTGTGAAGAAGTGAAGGAGGTGCAGGAGATGGTGGATGAGGGTTTCGAGCTATTGGGAGCGTTCAACTGGGCGGATCATCTACCATGGCTGCGACCGCTGGACCCTCTTCGAATCCATGCTTGTTGCGCCCGCTTTGTGCCGCGTGTGAGAGCTTTCGTTAGAAATATCATAAAAGAGCACCGACGTGCAGAGCGGAACAACGAAATGGGTGATCAATCTGATTTTGTTGATGTTCTGCTGTCATTGCATGAAGAAGATAAGCTAGATGAGGAGGATATGATCGCTGTTCTCTGGGTCTGTACTATTAGTTTTTTCACACTCTCATCTTCTATGTATCTCTGTATTTTAGTTTAGTTTTTTCACACTCTCATCTGATCTATCTCTTTGTATTTTAGTTTAGTTTTTTCACACCGAAATTTATGAATGAGGTGAGTTTGCTTGCCCTTGCCCTTGCCTTTGCCTTCGGGGAGGGGCATTAACCAAGTTTGGTTCTAATTTATGTAAAGTTATGTATGAAGGAGATGATTTTTCGTGGCACAGACACGATGGCTCTGCTTACGGAGTGGGCCATGGCAGAACTGGTGCTGAATCCAGATGCCCAGAAGAAAGCTCAGGCAGAGTTGGACGCTGTAGTGGGGCGAGACTGCAACGTGAATGATTCGGATATCCCTAAGCTGCCCTACCTCCAAGCTGTGGTAAAGGAAGCGCTGCGAATGCATCCGCCTGAACCGTTGCTATCATGGGCGCGACTCTCAATTGAAGATGTCAACATCAACGGAATGTGTGTTCCTGCGGGCACGACTGCCATGGTGAATATGTGGTCGATTACTCACGACCCCAACATTTGGGAATCACCTAATGAGTTCCGTCCAGAGAGGCTTGTGGTGTCGGAAGGCGGGGAAGATGTGGATGTGAGGGGTAACGATCTGAGGCTTGCTCCTTTTGGTGCTGGTCGTCGTGTGTGCTCGGGGAAGGCTCTGGGTCTTGCCATTGTTAACCTCTGGGCGGCCAAGTTGCTCCATCATTTTGAATGGCTTCCTCATGTTGAACATCCGGTTGATCTGTCCGAGGTCCTGAAGCTGTCATGCGAAATGGCTCATCCTCTTCATTCTGTTCCCGTCATGCAGGTGCCTTTCGCTTTCATTAAATCCTCTGTCCCTGTCTCTGTCTAGTCAATTACACCTCACCTCACCTCATGTTCTGTTTGTCAGTATTACTAGGCTCTGTATTTTGATTGCAAGTGGTACACTCTCTGACCCATCATCATAAGAAGAGATTGTGTGTTTTTGAGATGGATAGAATAACGGTGGTGATTTTGATTTCAAATTATTGTAAGCTGTGTGTGTATGCTGCACATTAAGGTTAGGTTATCCGATGTGTGAGCATATTTCGACAATAAAGATGATGAGTTACCGCCCATATCAATCTTGTCTTGCGACTCTTGCCGCTATTACTATGTTAAATAATTTCATACCGTTGTCCGATCCATGCAGAATTCTGTTAGCTTATTATTTTCTTTTCGTTTCATTGGGTGAAAAGGTCCATACAGATTGCAAAATCTAAGACAAGAGATCTATAAAATCTAAAACTACAATATAAGCATTGTAGCTACCCGGTTTCAGAGGAAAATTGTGCTTTGAAACCATGGAAAAATACATACGCTTTCCCAAGAATCATGCAACTTCTTATAGCAGCACGCATTTCATTTTCAGTCGTTTTTCTCTGCCATATTTTGTTTCGGTGATTGCCTTTGTAATCTGTATGGTCTCGTTGTCGGAGGATCTGTTGCAGTTCTTCGTCAATGAAAAAATGCCCCTTTAATGTCCCAAGGCCAAGCTAGAACTACTATAGTCGAGCCTTTAACAATATGTAATATCCCTTGTCAAAAATCCATGAAATAAAGTAAATAAAGGCAAAATAATAACAAAGGTCATGGGACACATAATCCAAGCTTAATGGTGAGCAAAACATCTTAGTGTGGGTGTTCATTTGGTTTATTGCTAGGGAAATTGGCAAAGGCAATGACAAAGTGTTTGCAAAGGAAAAGTGGCATTAATTGGCATTTTATTTATGATATAGGGGAAATGAGGAGAAAATGAAGGTGAAAGGTAACAGGTTGCATGTGAGAAGGAAAATGAAGGAAATAATGGAAAATGAAGAAAATAGAGGTCTCATTTATAAAAATGCTTTGGAGGATCAATTCACAACCTTTAGTCGGTTCAGTTTTGGAGATCTCTCTCTATTCTGTTTACTCTCTCATACTCTTGGGCACTTGGAGAATTCTTAGAGCGCTCTGGCATTGGAGGAAGGAAGGCAAAGGAAAGACAAGAAAGAAAAGGGAGGTAAAGATCGAGAAAGGAAGAGTGAGATTACTTGCAGGTATCGAGTTGCATGTATGGTTTCCTCGCTAGTTTTCGCATGCATGGTACATGCATGTGTGTTTTGGTTCTCTTCTTATCTTTGGCATGGGTCTTGAGATCAACATTTAAAAAATATAATATTACTAATAAAATCACTTAAAAAGATAATATTACCAATAAAATCATAATATGCTGGATTGGAATTGGCCATCAAAAACTCATAACATATTAAAATTTTCAAAATCTAACGAAAATATATTTATTTACATACACCAATAATTCATGTAAATTAAAACTATGCGAACCATAAATTTTGAAATACATGAAATTAAAGTTTTGTTCAACAAAATTCTGTCAACATTGAAATTATAAGTAACCTCATGTCTAAAAAGTAACGACTATAATCTAAAGAGTAAATTCTAAAGTTCTTAATGATAACTTTGAGCCAAACTATGCACTATTTTGAAGTCTGGCTCATTAGAATGGCGCAGTAACTGTAATCTGAGTAAATTTGAGATGCAGAGATAACTTTTCTCGAAACTATGCACTATTTTGAAGTCTGGCTCATTAGAATGGCTCTCTCAACTCCAAGAGTATGAATTTTCTCTTGTTGAATGTTGTCAAACATTGTTGTGATTTAAAGATTTAAATTATTTGGAAGTTTATTCTATTTCTAGGTTCTAATCTTAGAAGTTCACAATTAGAAGTTCACAATTCCAAGCTTGAGGAGGGCTAGGACCGATAGAATTCTTACATTTTTTATATATATATATATATTTATATATTTTATATATATATATTTATATATATAAACGTGAAAAGAAAAAGGTTGTTGGTAGTTTGAAAATGGAACATTGTTATCGCTATTTCTTTATTGAATTTTTTAAATTTATCTATTACTAAACGTAATAGAATAAATAAATAAAGGCCCCTTTACCCATTGGGAATGTTATTTAACTTTTAAAACTAAAACTAAAACTAATAATTTAATATATAAATAAAAGTAAATGTCAACATTAAATTAAAAAAATTTTCTGAAACGGAGGAGGCCAACTCAATGACATGACTAGGTTGAAGGTGGTGTGGACTTGAGATCGAGATTCAGGTTTAGTTTGTTTTTTTCTCTAATTGATTAGTGGCTTAGTTGGCTTATTAGTTAGCACTGGTCAAATCATGGTTGAATGGTTGATTCAATTGGATGACTCGGTAGCGGATTTTTTTTATCATAACTCCCTAATTTAAACTGAACCAACTAATTTGAGCCATATTTAGATGAAATTGGTATGAACTAATGGCTGGTTCGATTGAGTTATATCAACTCAATCATTCTACAAATTATTAGTCGAATTTGAAATTTGAAAATAAAAATAAAAAATTTGTATATACAGATTGGACCAAAAAAAACTCAAAACTCAAGAAAGGGAAATGACATGGTCAACCATAAGTGTGATTTAGCAAACATTAGCAACCCTTGCAATCTATGTGTTCTCTATTTAATATTTTAGCATGTTTTTGTTAAATACGCAATTTTTAATTCCACTGAATCACCCTAAACGTCGTTGAGAGAGAAGGCAAATTGAGTATGCATCTTGAAAGTTTATTGCTCACCCTTGATGAAGTAACTTTTCTATATGGGTCACATTTATAAAAATGATCATGTTAAATTCTTCTATAGTTCTGACCTCCCTCTGAATGCCCATATATAGTTCTTTCTCTAATATTCTTTCTGATTCCGAGGCTTTCTCCATTATCATATTGATAACACTATTGGTCTCCTAATTTCTTCCTTCTTGCAACAATCTTCTTTTTGACGTAAGACCATTTTGTAAAATAGGGTAGATGAGTCGTTTCTTTTGGTATTAACATGCTCACCTACTTTTTATTTTTATTTGTTTATAGAGTGTGTATTCTTTCATAACTGAATCTCTCAGGTTTATTTTTGACACACCATTATCTCGTGTATGATACTTTATGTTGTGTAGTTTGACAAAAACAAGAGCTCTAAAGGCTTTGCAATTTGTTTAAAATAAATGAATTTTAAGGCCTTGAAACACTAAAACACTAAATGCTAAGAATGCATTTGTATTATGTATTTCTCTAGCTCGTGGCTTTTGGCAGGTTTTGTTAACGTATTTCAGAAGTAATCTTCTTTCTACATAAATTTACATAGACAAAATATCATATTAAATGCAGAGAATAGCCGTGCACACACCCAACAACAAGAATTTCATAAGCATACTTTTTATTTCGAAGTTTATATAAAAATATAAAAAATGGAAACATCATTTTCATGTTTAGTGAGGAAGACGCAGAATGATTCTGCTACCAATATCTTTTACTAATGCTTTTTAACATTGGTGGCTCTATTTCATATCTTCATGTTTTTGGATAGAGAAGAACACCTTCTCTTAACCACAAACATTTTGAACCTCGCAAACCAATGGAAAATGGATAGAAAAAGCAAAAGGATAGTATTCTTGTACCTCGTGAATTTTGGAGATTGATTTCCATATTGGTTGCACCACAAAAGGTGTCAACGATCTTCTTAATTAAGAGATATTGTCGACGTGATTACAAAAGAAAAATCTGAGAATATCATTAACAAAACTTAAATGAGTGAGGTAACTATTCTTACTAATCAAGACTCCATGGAAATTGTTTGATCACTTTGCATTAGAGATAGCAGGATTGAGCCCTTCAACAATAAGTGAAAATAAGTAAGAAAATAGTGGGAAACCTTGGTGCAGTAGGCTTGAGGAAATTTGAGCCTGAACCATGCATTGATGTTAGAAACCTAATCTATCAAGGTTCTGGTGTACAATTAATGCATGTCCAAGAAACCTGGAAACTCAATCTAATGGTTTCAGTGTTGTATTTATATGTACAATTTACATAATTCTTAATACAGTTGAATTTATTTTCTAATATTTTGATTCTATAGCAGTATCAGAGCAGTGGTTTATCTTCCCTGTTAAATCACTTGAGCCACTAGTTTCATGGCCTTCATGGGCGCTCTGCTTTCCCCCTTGCTCGTACTTTTTCCCTCGTATAGTTTTGCTTCCACTATGCAAAGTTTGATTGTGGAGACTTACTGTGAGAAACTTTGCTCGTTTTCTCTCAAGGGTCGGAGCGTTTGCAAAACATTCCTTGTTGAAGAGCCATTTTGTGCGAAGAATCCGTGTTGCAATTTTTTGTTGGACAAGGAGGAGGTTTTGCACATTTCCTAGTTCTGTATTCACCGTGAAGGAGAAATGTTGTGCTGCGTTGATGGACGTGCTTGAGGAGACATTTTTTTATGTAGAGCAGAGCATTTTCTATTTGGATGCAGAGTTGTTTTACGTTGTCAAGGCCTGTGCTCTCCCCAACGAATGTAAGGAGAATAACAAATCTGTCTCTTTCCTGGTAAGTTGTTTCAAACTCATTCCATTGTGTGGCATCACATAAGCTCCATCCTAAAATAGAAAAGAGAACCTACATTTACACCAAGAATAGCTCTAATTACCCTCATGTCTCGATTGACACAAAACCCTCCTTCCATCATGATTGACCAGGATTTGAGATCAAGTTGCTTGAAGTTACTGCAACTAGGTTCACTTTTGTGTGCTTCATCATCCGGTACAAGCTTCCGATGTAAAGCATTATAAATTGAAAGGGTCTTATTCCCTAGTTTTTTGTTTAATAAAACAGATGCATCGCCATGAGTAGCATGAAAAACCAGTGCACCTTTGGCGCTCCTACTGGACCTAGATTCTAAACCCTCTTCCACTTTGGCCCATTTGATTCAGTGGTATCTGTGACACTTAGCTCATTCTTTAGAGTTGCGTGGAGAACACAAATTTTCATTTCAAAGATTTTTATTCAGATAATTTAAGGGCTTCAAATGTCAATATAGATTTTATTATGGTGAATTTATGCATCTTGTTGTTTCTAGCTATGCACGGAAACCATATACAACTCTAAATTAATAAAATGATGCGAAAAATGCTTGATTTCAGCAGAGCACATCAATGCTGGCACTCTAGTGTAGTTAGTTGTTGTTTTTGTATATTTAGTTGTCTTGTGTTGTTTTCTTCTAGAGGAGGAGTTGGGTACTGAGTCCATTTGAGAGGAGAAGCAAGAGGGCATAGCTTGCAAATGGATGAGATAAAGACCGCGTGACTATTGGCATTGTAGAATGGTGATTATGTGCATAAACGAGCAGAGTATGAAGGTTGGTTGGATTCCATTATGATGGTCAAAAGTCATATTGTGGACGCAAGGCTTGTAGGTTTTCTCTTGGAG
>APFE030025715.1:5422-24806 GCA_000404065.3 Pinus taeda | reverse complement strand
AAGTGACATGGGAGAGAGGGAGTGAAGAAGAAGGACATAGAGAGTGGAAAGTGGAGAGAGAGAGAGAGGAAGTGAAAAAGAAATACACAGTGAGAGAAAAGTGGAGAGAGAGTGTGTATGTTTTGGGGTGAGATAGAGAGACAAAGGAGATATGGAAGGAAGGGGGAAGAGAAGAAGAGAGGGAGGGAGATAGTGACAATGTCGAAGGGCGAAGAGAAAGAGAGGGTGAGGGGAGAGGGAGGTGAGAGAGAAAGGGAGAGAGATGGAGTTGGGGGGAGAGAGGGGGGTAAGAAGAAATACATAGAGATAGAGAGGTGGAGAGAGAGAGGGATAGAGGATAGCAGGAGGGGAGAGAGATAGAAAGGGGAGAGAGGGAGAGGAGGGGAAGAGAGAGGGAGAGGGAGGTAGAGATACATAGGTATTGAGAAAGAATGTGTATGTTTTGGGGGTGATATAGAGAGAGAAAGGAGAGGTAGAGGGAGATAGAGATATAGATGGGAGGAAAAGAGAGGGAATAAGAGAGAGATAGAGAGACGAAGGGGGGCAGGGGGGCGGGCCCCGGGGGGGAAAGAGAGTTTGGGGGTGAGATAGAGAAACAAAGAAGGAGAGATGAACAGAGATATAGATATAGATGGAGTGGGGAGAGACAGGAGAAGATTTCTTATACTAGATCCATTTATTTCAATGTAGATGATGATTTCTAATCCTATTTGATTGTTTGCACTAATTGCATTGATTTTAGTGTAGACGTTGATTTCTAATTATATCTGAGTACTTCACTAGATGCATTGATTTCAGTGTAGATGTTGATTTATAATAATATTTGATTGCTTACACTAGATGAATTGATTTAGTTTAGATGGTGCTTTCTAATCATATTTGATTGCTTGCACTAGATGCATTGATGTAAGTGTAGATGTTGATTTCTAATTATTTTTTATTGCTTGCACTAGATGCATTGATTTCAGTGTAGATGTTGATTTCTAATCTTATTTGATTGCTTGCATTAGATGCATTTATTTCAGTGTAGATGTTTCATTTTAATCTTATTTGATTGCTTGCATTAGATGGATTAGATGTTGTTAATCTTGAGACTGTAAATTATTAAAAATATTTTTCAAGATTAGAAGGAGGGGGGAGAGAGGGAATAATATTTCTTGCACTAGATTCATTGATTTCAGTGTGGATGATGATTTCTAATCCTATTTGATTACTTGCACTAGATACATTGATTTCAGTGAAGATGTTGATTTCTAATTATGCATTATTTCTTGCACTAGATGTATTGATTTTAGTGTAGATGCTGATTTCTAATCCTCTTTGATTGCTTGCACTAGATGCATTGATTTCAATGTAGATGTTGATTTCTAATCCCATTTGATTGCTTTCACTAGATGCATTGATTTCTATGTAGATGTTGATTTCTAATCCCATTTGATTGCTTGCATTAGATGCATTGATTTTAGAGTAGATGTTGTTTTCTAATCTTATTTGATTGCTTGCATTAGATGTTGTGAATCTTGAGATTGTATATTATTAAAAAATATGTTTTTCAAGATATATTTAGTAATACCTAGAAGGACATTGTTAAGAATTAATTAGCTATCAAAAGTTGTGATACCTAGAATTAAAATGAAATAGATGTGCATAATCAATCCTCTTGGAAAGTACAAATTAATCCTTGGAAATATCGTCTACATTCTTCATAACAACTAATTACTAATAGATAATTACATGTATTCAAAATATATTCAAAATTACTAATAGAAAATCGCATACAATGATGTTTTCAAAATATTTGTAAGAGGAAAAGATATATTTATAAACATTCAAAGCAAATCAAAATATTCTTGAAGGAAATAAATTATTCAATCAATAACAAAGAAACAAATTATTTCAAGAGTAATATTGACGCAATAAATTATTAAAAATATTCTTCAAGATATATTTAATAATACCTAGAGGGACACTATTAAGAATTAATTAGATGTAGTTGTGTTGCCTAAAATTAAATGAATACATGTGTAGTATGAATCCTCCTAATCCTCCTCCAAACTATTGAAAAGATTATATCCCTTCTCCATCACCTACTACTTACTAATAGACAATTACATACACATATAAAAATATAACACAACAACTATAACATTCACAAACATTACCATCCAAATCCAAACACATAAACACACAAACCACTCAAAGTATCCAAACACAAACGTACAAACGATTCAAGACAAGCAACACGGACTAAATTAAAGAAGAGAATGATATGGTCATGCAAAGCAAAGAAAACATAATGTGAATTTTGAAGTTAATCTCAAACATATACATAATAATGATAATCTAAAAATGTGACATTGTTGCCCTCAACTGGAGCCAACTTAGATCCATCTAACACTAGATCTATTATGCTCTGAGAGGGATAAAATCCCTCAAGGTGCAAACCTTTCCTTGAGTGCTACACTCAAAATGAAGGTTTGCACCTCGATGGTTTTGATCCCTCTCGGCGCATAATATATTAAGTGTTATATGGATCTAAGCTGGTTAGATCTTCAAATCTACTAGATCAAGAATGCTCATTCTATAATGCACCTGAGACACCGCTAATTCTCCTAATGTAAGTTCTATTAAAAATCGTTGAAAATCGAGATCTCTTTTAGAAAGTAGTCTTGATATTTCCTTGAAAAATACATATTTATAATCGTGTTAAATTGGATTTTCTTAAATTTTTAGATTGTTGTTTTTAACTAAATTTGATGCATTCATATGATACAGTGAACACCATTTTTTTTAATATTTTTCAATTATAGAGCTGGGATTTATCTCATATACACATGCTTTCACAATTAGTGAAGAATCTTTTGCTTTCTTTATCATATACACACTTCCTAAAGGATCTTTGTTGATTCAGACGGATTATTTTCCTTCTATCATATATGCACTTTCTAAAAGATCTTTGTTAATTAGCATGGATTAGATGGAAACACAATATTCTATTTTTACATTTTTATTTTGGTTGGTTGGCTTAGATGGATGGAAACACAGTGTTGTATTTTTACTTTCTCATTCTTAATATAAAGAAGTATCTAAATAGCTCTATAAATTTGTTGGTATATGCATTTATGGTGAGTTTTTCCGCATATGATTCCATGCATTCTAGTGGGGCCAAAATTATGTGTTTAATTTTTTTCCCACTTGCAGTTTAGTGTTAAATAAAGTAAAATTATATTATATTTCAAGATAATTTAGATGTTTTTGGGCAATTATTAAAATTATTCCACATGCATAATTTAAAAATATTTCTACCTTTATGGAGATTCCCTATTTTATAATTTGAGTCTTTCAGTTTACAAATTTCTCCACCTTCGTTTAGATTCCATATTTTATGTTCCGACTTTTCCACAGTTATCTAGTTACATTTTTTTATATGATTTTAAAGTAGTAACCATAAATTTATTCGTGGAAGGCATGTTATTTATATGGTTCTTCCAAAGCGATTATTATTTTTATTTTTACTTTCGAGATATGGATAAGGAAATTCGGTTTCCTATTATTTATTTATTATATATCTTGGATCTGATAGTCTAATGGCATTATCAAGATCATGCCTATGGAGTGCAAGTATTTTAGGTACTTTTAAAAAGGCGGGAGAATCGCTTTTCTTTTTGGGAGGGGCCGGGAGCTTAATACGCTTTGTCATAGATATGAAATTGTTATTTATTTATGTTTAAAAGAATCGGTAACAAAGGTTTATAATATTTAAGTTAGGTTTAAATATTATAATTTATTTATCAATTTTTTATTAAATTTTTTAAACATGTATATTTAACCAGAGGGTTAATTGAATCTTTTATATAAAAATATGTAAAATTTTAATATTCAAAATATTTAGTTTAAATTTAAATTTTTATTATGATTAATATAAATAAGTAATTTTTTGTTTTAAGGAATTACATTTGAATAGGAAAATAATAGTAATTTTTTCAGCTAACAAGATCATTATTGGTTTGGAGATGTCTTAAAATTGATTTTGCTTGGTTAAGAGCTTGTTTTCTTTGGACGTATGGAAACAGGTTAACGACCTAAGACCTAGAGGCATCTCGTAGGAGTGAAAGCATGCCCCCTTACAAACCACCAACGGGTTATTCCAAGTGGCATGGTTTTCCTTGAATAACGGTGATGAGTCAACCTACATTCGTTGTCCTCATTGACAACTGAGTTATGATAGGTTTTCCCATTGTGTAAAACAACAAAGGTCATCATAGTTTTTCTTAGTTAAAAGGTCAAGAAGGTTGGTAAAGTGACAAATATTTTGAAAATTTGATACAATATGAGTATAAGATGAAGAATCTAAGATAAGTGTTTTTATATATAAGGTCACTTCCAAGCCCCTTTTTTATGGGACAAGGGACCTAACACCATCTAGCAATTTGACTTCTAAAGTTAAGACGCTGTACATACTCTAACCCCCTATTTATTTGAACCTATGACCTGATAAGAGGAAACATATGCTCTTAACCATTAGGCCCACTTAAGCTGAGAGTATTAGCATATGAGGGGTGACTGGGAAATATTGGGTAGAATATAATATGTTTTATTCAATATTTCCCTCATCCCCACCCAATTATGTTTTGCCCACCATTTACATACATGCCCACCCACATACTCAATATTTCCCCACACCTTGGGGAAGATGAGGGTGAGTCTTGGGGTGTGGGAAATATTGGATAAAAATAGTAATCACATACCCAAATTTCCTAAGGTGTGTGTGGAAGAATTATTGGGTAAAACATAATAACCTCATATCCAATATTTCTCTTTGTCTTATATGAGGGTGAGGGTGGAGAGAAATACTGAGTAAAATATATATAAGGTGATAGAGATTGAAGGGAATATTTGGTAGAATATAATATGTCTTACTCAATATTTAAGGTTGGCGATCGCGGGAGATATCTAGAAAAACTAAGGGAGGGGGTGATGGTGGGGGGAATATTGGTTAAAACATGCTAAGAGTGGGAGTGGGAAAAAATATTGGGTAAAAATTATTCCACCAACTTTGGGTCAATAATATGGACCAATTTCACGACATTTGGATTATGAAACTATACTTCCCACCACCTTGGGTCAATAAGATCAACAGATTTTATGGAAATTGAATTTTGAATTCATATTTCACTTCCTAACAGAAAAGGTGTGTTAGTTACTGTTAGTGCTAGGAGTATGTGTTATCCCTTTTGTAAGAAATAATCTACTTACACAGCAAGAAGCATTGTGCCTCTTTTTCTTATCCATTCTTTCCACTGTGAATCATATGTTTTACTTAATATTTCCTCCACTTGTTTTATCTAATAAGGGTGGGGATGGGGAAAAATATTGGGTAAAACATATTCCCCACACCCTAGGTCAATAAGATAAACACATTTCAAGGAAATTAGTTTTAGAATCTATACTCTCCTTCCTACAACTAGTGGATCAACTTCTAACACTAAATGTATGTTATCCCTTCAATAAATAAAAGATATATTTCTTGCAAGGTTGGAGGCATAACTCATCTTTTTCTTATCTGGTCTTTCCAAGTCCTATTTTGTGTGGTGAATCACACGTCTCTGAAATAAGTAAGATGTTTATTATTATTCTCTCATTGCAATCTTCACATATTTTTTGCCCAATATTTCCCCAAGTTTTAGGTAAATAGGTGGGGATGGGGAAAAATATTGGGGGTGTGTTGGGAGAGGGGATATTAGATAAAAAATGTTTTCCTTCTTGCTTCACTACCCATGCCTCGCCTTCATATATTTTACCTAGTACTTCCCCCACCTGCAATATTGTTTTACCAAATATTTCCTTAGGGAAATATATTGTTTTCTAAGTGGGGGGTGTTACACTGAAATTTGTCACCATGACTATCTGCAGTTAATATGGCTCCATCAATAGTCATATTATCCTCCTTGTCAAGCCTTATACCTCTGCTCTCCATGTCAAACTTCAAAAAAGAAAGAAAGTCATTAAAAATCATGTTTATCTCTAGGTACGCAGGTTTTCTCTACCTTGCCTACGTGTACACATCCCAATCTCATTGTACCTGCATACTTGTACGCTCTGTAAGTCAAGGGATGGGTGCATACTCCTGTAAAGGTCAAAAGGCGCGAGTTTCATCTTAAAAAGGTTACTTGTGGTCACTTAGAGCATTCTAGAAGATTGTTTGACGTGTATTGAGCGCCTCCAGATGGTTCATGCATCCCTATGATAGAGGAACTTATCCCATCAAGAGAGGAGCTACCCCATCCAAAAGAGGGAGTATCCCATTGATGTTGGAACTGAATAACTTCCTCTAGAACACTATAAATACAGGCATTGGGCCAAGGGAGGGGAGGTTGAAAGCTGAACATTCCAAAGGGTAGATGCTACTGGAATTAGGACTTCCATTGTAAGCTTGTGAGGAGAGATTACCATCCTTTCTTGTTTCATTTGGAAGTGGGTGAGCTTGTCAAAGTAGAGGAAAACTCTTGCTGGACCCTGGGAGGAACTTGCACACCACCAAGGCTCAGGTTGTAATGGTTTCTTTTTTGTTTCCTTAATACAAATAAGTCCATTCTTCTCAATGATTTGTTGTTAATGAATTGTTTCATATACTCCTTGGTCTATATGTTGAATATGCTTTGTTTTATGGAATATTCAGGTGTTATGTAATCGTTTGATTGTTAGTGTATGCAGGTTTCAAAGTGAAGGAGGAGCTCATCTAGATCGACGAGGCTAGACTGCTACAACAAGCGTTGGACTTGAGGTAGGATCAAAAAACACTTGGTTTCTCATAGAATATTGCATGTTTAGAGAAGGATTGCTCTTAATTGTCTTGTTTGTCATTAGAGAGTCTTAGACTCCTAGGGAGGTTAGTTTTGTCAGCAAAAATAACTCTTTCCGCATGACAGGGGGAATATTATTTTACATTATACAATATTTACAATATATTAGGTAAAGCATATTCCCCCACTTTTGTATATGAGGGTGGGAATAGAGCCCCAATTTCCACCCTCATAGAGGGTGAGGGTAAGGGTGTACATGGAGGAAATATTCATTAAAACATATTTACCCACCCTCATATATGAGGGTGGAAACAAGAAGAAATATTGGATAAAACATATTATCCCTGTGGAAACCTTATAGATTCAATCTGCAAATTGTAATATGCTAAAACATTTGACTTCAATCTACTCTACTCATCAGCGAAAACAATAAACAATCGATGAAATCATGAAGTATATAAGAGAAAGAATTAAATCACACATAACAAAATGATTTTCTAGGGAAAACCACAACTAAAAACCCCTATTATTTGTATATTGCATTAGTTAAAGAATCTGGATGAAAACAATATGCTTTGGTCAACCTCGAGCTCAACCTGCATAAGTATTTTCTATCCTCTACTTGATTGACTACCTTTGGCCGATACTTAGCCAAATTTCCAAGCCTCCAAGCTCTTAATTGGTGCGTTGTTCTTCGAGGAATTAGCCCCTATTTAATGGGAAAATTCCTCAATTATGAATTGTGCAATCCTCATAGACCCTCCTCTGATTGCATGCACCATCAATTTAATTTGGATGGTTTTACAATATTGTCCTTGAAATCCAATCTCAATTGGGTCTTTCTCTTATCTAACATGCATGATTTAACTATAAGTGAATCTTTAGTTCATTGGTTGTTCACTGCAGACAACACACCACTGTTCGACAGGAAACAACCCACTACTACAAGTTGTACCCCACTATTGTAGGTTACACCCCACTACTAGACCTCCCACTAATTCCTCCATGAGTTGGAACTAGTTTAAATGACTTTAACTCAATTAGACTGAATGAAATAATTACAACTCAAAATAAACTCAACTAGTTCTCCTAATTGTAGGAGACACTCTACATGACTCTAGTTAAACCCTCAACTAGAATTAACTGAGACAACTAAGTCAAATTAACTTAGTTAACTAGTACAAGTTGTCATGAGATGTGAAATTACAATTTTATTCCCAATTTAATTCAAGGACATTAAATTATGACTTTTTTCTTGATGCTATTTTTAGCATTTCTTGTTGCTAGTTTCAACACGCCCACCATCATATGTGAGGGTGGAATTAGATGGAAATAATGAGTAAAATAAGTGGAGTGAAATATTGAGTAAAACATATAGAGGGTAAGAGTGGGTGTGGGTGGAAATAATGGGAAAAACGTATTCCCCACATATATGAGGGTGGAAATGAAGAGGAATATTAGGTAAAATTGGTGGGGAAAAATATTAGGTAAAACATAACCTAATCCCGCATCCCAGGGTCAAGGTGGGGAAATATTTGGTAAAACATAATATTCCCCCCACCTTGGGTTAATAAGATCAATTGATTTCAGGAAATCGGCTTTTTAACCTATGCTTCCTCTCCTTGAGTTGGTGGATATGCTTGTAAAACTAAATGTGAGTTGTCCCTTCTATAAATAAGAAATATCCTTGATGGAAGGTGGGAGGCAACATGCTTCTTTTTCATATATGGACTTTCCAAGTCCTATTTTGGGTGGTGCATCATATGTTTTACCTAATATTTCTTCCACTTGGAATGTGTGTTATCCCTTCTATAAATAAGATATCCTTCCTGCAAGGAAGGAGGAACTATGCCCTTTTTCCTTATCTGATCTTTCCATGTCTTATTTTAAGTGGTGAAACTTTTATTTCACCTAATATTTTATCTATGTGTTTTACTCAATAAGGGTGGGTGTAAGGCAAAATATCTTTCCATGTCTTATTTTAAGTGGTGAAACTTTTATTTCACCTAATATTTTATCTATGTGTTTTACTCAATAAGGGTGGGTGTAAGGCAAAATATTAGGACATATTCCTGTGTACCTTGGGTCAAAAAGATATATTGCTTTTAAGGTAATTGGATTTTGAACCTATTCATCCCTTTTTATGTCTATTCAATTTACTTCTAACACCAAATGTGTGTTATTGCTCTGAATGCGTGTTATCTCTTCTTTAAATAAGAAATATCCTTCGTACCAGGTGGGATGCATCGTGCCTCTTTTCCTTATTTGGTCTTTCCAAGTCCTATTATGAGTGGTGAATCACATGTTTTGAAATAATTAAGATATAT
Source organism: Pinus taeda (assembly GCA_000404065.3). Taxonomy (NCBI): domain Eukaryota; kingdom Viridiplantae; phylum Streptophyta; class Pinopsida; order Pinales; family Pinaceae; genus Pinus; species Pinus taeda. The sequence continues at coordinate 15,676 of APFE030025715.1, read as the reverse complement.
ATTCTTTTTCATGTGATGGGCCATAGATGGGCTAATGATCATTAATTGGGTAAAACATAATCCCTCATCATATAGGAGTTAGAGAAAATATTGGCTAAAGTAGGTGGGGGAATATTAAGTAAAACATTACTAACTAGATAAAACAATATATGAAGGTGGGAGAAATATTAAGTAAAGCATATTCCCCCCATTGGGTAAAACAATATATGATGGTGGAGGGAAGTATTACGTAAAATATATTCCCTTCACATGAGGGTGGTTGTCCCACCCCTTTCATATATTTCATCCAATTTTTTTGCTATCCTCATCCAATATTCCCCCCATCTTCACATATTGTTTTTTTCGATATTTCCCTTGGGAAATATTGGATAAATAAGGGAGGGAATTATTTCTAGTTTTTAGACAAGTGTGGCATGAGCATTGGGAAATATTGGATAAATAAGGGAGGGAATTATTTCTAGTTTTTAAACAGAGCATTCAGATGAGGGGAACATTGGGTAAAATATTTTCCCCACCTACCCAATATTTCTCCCCACCTGTTTTACCCAGTATTTTCCCAGTTTCCCTCATATATGGGTAAATAGGTGGGGGATAATATTGTTTTGTAAATATGTGGGATATGAGGGTGGGAATGAGGGAATTTTTGGTAAAATAGTAGGGGGAAAGTATTTCCCCCAATTTCTACACTCATATATGAGGGCGAGGAAATATGGGTAAATAGGTGCGGGAAAATATTGTTTTGTAAATATGTGGGATATGAGGGTGGGAATGAGGGAATGTTTGGTAAAATAGTAGGGGAAACTATTTCCCCCAATTTCTACACTCATATATGAGGGCAGGGAAATATGTTTTTTGCAATATTTTACCCCACCCCATCCTCATATAAGGGTGGGGGGTTATATTTTACCCAATATTTTCTCAATTTCCACTCTCATATATGAGGGTAGGGGAATATGTATTACCTTATATTAGGGAAAATAGGGGGAACTACTGATTAAAATAGGTGGGGTGAAACATTGGGTAAAAAATATAAAGAGTGAGTATGGGGGGAAACATTGATTAAAACATATTCCCCTAACCTTGTTAGGGTGGAAATGGGGAAAGTATTGGGTAAAATAGGTTTGAAGAAATATTGAGTAAAACATATTAGGGTGGAAATGAGAGAAATATTAGGTAAAACATATTCCCCACCCTCATATACTATTTTTTACCCAAAATTTATGTTTGTTTTGCCCAATATTTCCCCCATTTACCCAATATTTGTTCCTACTTGTTTTACCCAATATTTCTCCCATTTCCGCCTCATATATGAGGGTGAGGAAATACGTTTTATGGAATATTTCTCCCACTGTTACCCTCATAATCACATGTTTTAATCAATATTTCTCCTCACCTATGCTCCCAAATATTTCCCACAAACTCACCTTAGCCCTTAACCTCATAATATGTTTTATTATGAATATTTCTCCATACTTGTTTTACCCAATTTTTCACGCCATGCCCTTACCCTCATAATATGTTTTACTCAATATTTCTCCTCACTTGTTTTATCCATTTTTTCACCCCATTATTACCTTGGTATACTAGGGTGGTAAAATGTTGTACCCAATATTTTTCCCCAACCGACCCTCATATATGAGTGTGTGGGTGAGGGCCAATATTTGATAGACCCTCATATATAAGTGTTGGGTTATGAGAAATATTGGATAAAATATAATGATTAAGAGTATGTATTTACTACTAAGAGGTAAACATTTCAAAGCCACAAGGGGTGGAGTATGTATGCCTTTATAGACTTAGAGATGTTAAATAGTTGTGAGGAGGTGGGTCCCTTGTCCTAGAAACAAGGGGGTATTATACACCCATTGTCCTAGAAACAATGAGTTATCATACACCCCCTTCTCCTAGAAACAAGGGGGTATTATACACCCATTGTCCTAGAAACAAGGGTTTATCATACACCCCCTTCTCCTAGAAACAAGGAGGCATCATACACCAGTTAGTGTTTGACTTGACTGTTACCTTAAAAATGGATTATTATTACATGTTTTATCCAATATTTCCTTTAACCTCACCCTTTCAAATTCAATGTTTTACTTAGTATTTCCCCATAACCCTAAAATATTTGGGTGGGGTTGTGAGAAAATATTGGAAAAAATAAAATGCATTTTATCCAATATATTCTCTAGGCCATATCTCCGCCCCACCTTCTCATATTCTATATTTTTTCTATGTTTTACATATTCCCCTCCTCAGTGTAAAAGAGGGAAATTTTGGGTCAAACATAATATGTTTTATCAAATATTCCCTCTTACCCTTCTAGTCGATATTCCAACCTAATTCTCCATCTCAAATTCAAATCTTCATATATATGTCTATTATAAAATATATTAATTAAAACTAACACTTTTATCTTTTATTTCATTTTAATTTTATATATAATTTGTTAACGGACAATATTGTTGTGATATATAGTTTGTTATTATATATGAAAGTGGGTTACGAGGAAAAAAAATATTAGGTAAAATGTAATATGTTTATTTATTATTTAATGAAATTTCTGTTCGTTCAGCCGTATATTATTCCATGCATTCTGGTGGGAAAAAGATGCGTTTAAATTTTCCCACTCGGATTTCTGTTGTTACATAAAATGAAATTAGATTGAATATCAAAATATAATTTAAAATTTCATGAGCAATTTGCAAAATTTTTTCACATGCATAATTTACAAGTATTTCCATTTTTCGGGATTCCCTATTTTATAGTTTGAGTCTTTCCCTTTAAAATTTAGATTCCTTATTTTACGTTCCGACTCTTCCGTGGATGTTGATTTGGATTCTTTATATGATTTTAAAGTAATAACTACAAGTTTATTCATGCAAGGCATCATTATAATATGGTTCTTAGCAAAAAAGTTTTTTTTTTCCCGAAATATGGATAAGGTTTTTTGGTTATTTATTAATTTATTATATATCTTGATCTTATTAGGGTTAAATTTAAAAGAAAAGATTGCATTTGAAGGGTTAATTTTATTATAGTCTTTTAATAGTGTAAGTTAAAATAATGTTTTCTTTTTATATAAAAATGAATAATAATCTTAAATTTCACATATATCTTACAAATAACATCACAAGTTGTATAAACCTTAAATAAAAAAATCTTATCTATATATTAGAACTCAGTGTACATAGACAACACTATTTTACCAATATTACAATTTATATAAAAATTCATATGGAGAGAATTAGTTAGGACAATTGTTTATATTGTATATATGAAGCATAGGGAGGAAATTCAATTGCACCATTTACTTATAATATAGGAATCATATAGAGTGAATTTAATGGACCATTCACTCTTTCATCTCATGGATGCCATTTGTTAAATAAAATCAAATTGTTTTCTTTCTTTTAGGGTAACCATTTACTTATAGTGTAAGAATCATATAACAAGAATTTGATGACTATCTAACACTTTCATCTCATGGATCCATTTGTTACTTCAGCATGCACTCTACAACCCAGTATAGGGGAGATGTGTAGATGTAATGTAAGTGTTGGAAAGCTAATGCTCTAATACTACTTGTTGGAAGTGTTGAACAATATTGAGGCGTGGTGATGGGGGCATGGCGGGGTGAATCAATATTGTGCCCTTATACAAATTTGTCTCTTATTTTCAAACCATGATTTATTCATTAGTTAGCAACATAACATATGAACATATCTATGCATAGCGATGAACCATAAGCAGTAGATCAATAGATATAAATAAAAGATCAACAACACATCAAAGCACAACCACACATAGGAACACCGGATGTAAGGTGGAAACCTAAAGGGTAAAAACCACCATTGGTAGATAGTCTTCATTTGCGCCTTTCTATTAACGTTCAATTCTTCTTTTATATATGATCACTGCCCACCACTAGTGTGCAAGCCACAAATTACTATTCATGCGAGACACTACTTACTCCAGGCCATAACCTATATGAGCTTTGTAGGCCACCACCTACTCAAAGCCACCACTCCATCAACTTTGGAGACCACTACTTGTTGGAAACCACCACTCCTAATAAGTCTCACTCAGCTAGTACTAGATGGAAGCTACCACACCCAAGTTATCAAGCCACTACTTGAAGGATGCCACTACACCCTGAATTTTCAAGCCACCACTTACAATCACTAAGGGCGCCAACCTTCAAGCTCATCTCATGTACCTCATTTCATCTATTTTCAACCTATGCTCATACATACAATAATCTTAGCAACAACTGAATGCAATCACCTGCACCAAAATCCTCTCCAACACAGACAATCTCTGCAATACAAACTCAACCAATACATCATCCACACATGATATAAGAGGCATATAAATCTTCCCTTGGCAACACATATAAATCTTTGCAACATAAAAAAACAAGCAACAATATAAACTAGTTGCCATAAAAGATATAATAGTTAATAAAGGATATCTAACCCCTGCAATCACAAACATTTAACAACTCTATATAAATTCCATCACTCTAACTTTGCATAAAATCCATATTATGCCATAAGTTCTGCACACAACACAAGCTCTAATTTTGCAAGTGATCCATGCATACTCTGCTATAGGAGTACCAAATATCTACTACAACAAAATCACTCCTCTCACCACTGTCTCTCAATGCTCTACTATTCCTCTCTCTCACAATAGAACCAACCTCTCCAACATGATGCTACCTCATATATATAGATAATCTGAAGTGATTAAAACAATAATATGTCAAAGATATGGAGAGACTAACATTCATATTCATACTCCAATTTTTTTCACCTTGACTTGATCCTCCATTGTCTTCATTCAATGAGAGACTTATCCCTAGCTTAATTACCTTCTAGAATGAAGACAAACTCAATTCAACTTTAACCACCATATACCATGTGCAGAAACCATAGAAAATGCCCCTGGAATTGACTAGAATTTGCATACAATTTGGAAAAACCATCTACAAGTAGTAACACTCCTCTTATCTTCAGGGACTGTGTTATAATGTAGGTAACTGGTTCTCTATCCTATGTTATAATGTACGTTTTCCTCTTATCACACACATTACCTTTAGAAAATCCCAGAAACCTTGCAACTTCTAATGAGAGAAAAATTATCTCCAAAAGACACAAGATTTCTCTACCAAAATTATGTCAAAAGAAAACAATAAATAGAAACACAATTACACATAGAAATTTCTCTAGGGGACCTAATTGGGAAAACCCCCTCTTGCCTATATTATCAACTGAGCAATATGGTCAATCACAACGAGTTTGATTCAAGCCTAAAGCCCCTACAATATTGATCAACTCCACTCAAGAACTACCCAACACTTAGCCAAAAAAACTACAAGGAAGCTCCAATTTCCTTGCGCAATTCAACCCTTAAAAATAGGAATTTCTCCTATTTCCTTGCGTGATTCCCAAGAGAAATAGGCTTGCTCAATTCTCAAGCATGTACATAAAACCTATTGTACAATAATGAATTACAATTGTGCCTTCATCCAATCTCAATAGGCAATCCAAATTGCATGACCTATTAGGGCTAATTTTAGCAGCTACAACTAGTTAACTGAGAGTGAGTTGAGTTAACATAAAATCAAATACCCAATTAAAGTCATAACTATCTCTATTCTAGAACTAGAGATCAATTGACTAATAGAAACTAGAGATAACTCAACTAATTAGCTAATTTTACCCATCAATTGGTCGACAACTCAATGAAAGCCATCTAAATTGAATTAACTAACAATAAACTAGTGATAGGACACATCACACATGTTAACTGATAGCTAACTTGAATTTGTATGAGACTGAATTCAAATTTTCACAAGTCAAAAGAAGCTCTTCCTTGCTACAATTTTAACACTCCATCTTAGCGAGGAAGTGATTTTGGACGACCCCAATCCTACGTCTGCGAAACTCAAACTTGCTCCTTGATAGGGCCTTGGTCAAGATGTCTGCATCTTGCTCCTCTATAGGAATGCACTATAACGTCATAATCCTCATTTGCACATAATCTCTAAGATGATGGTACTTGATGTCTATATGCTTGAACCTATCATGAAACATTGGATTCTCAAAGAGTTTTATGCAACTCTGATTATCACAGTGGATCAATGTAGGATCCACCCCTTGACTGAAGAGTCCTACCAAGATATTCCTCATCTAAATATCCTCGCATGCTACTTGACTGAAATCCATATACTGGACCTCTGTTGAACTGAGTGCAACTAATCTATGCTTCTTTTTTACCAAAAAACCGCAACTGAACCAATACTAAAGACTACTCTTGAAGTGCTCTTCGTATCTAAGGCACTCCCTGCCTAATCTACATCTATGAAGCCTTGAAGCTTCACTCCATCAATATGTTTGTACCATAATCCATAATCTCTTGTGCCTATGAGGTATCTCAAAAAAATGTTGCTACTTTTTAGTGGATTTTGGAACGATCCATCATAAACTGACTTAACTAGTTCACAGCAAAACAAATATCAGGCCTTGTGTTCACCAAATACATCAAGGACCTAATCAATTGTCTGTAGATTATACCATCTACTACATCTACTATGGATGCATAATCCTTCCTCCAATTAGTACTTAGGGTAGTATCTATGGGTTTGTAATGACGCATGTGGAATATTTGAAGGATCTTAGAGGTGTACTTCCCTATCCATCAAATATCTCTCCATCGCCCTGCCAAACCTCCAATCCATGTAAATTGTGCATTAACCCCATATCCTTCATCTCGAACTCTCTTGTAAGTTCCTCCTTCAAATCCAAAACCCTACTCTCATCTCCTATCAGAATAAAATTGTCCACATAGAGAACTAAGATGAGCAGACAAGCATCTACCGTAATTTAGTATAGGTTGGCATCTACTTCACTCTTAGTGAAGCCCAATCCTCTAAGATAAGAATCTATGCTAGTGTACCATGCTCAAGGTGTCTTATTGAGCCCATAAAGAGCTCTCTTCAGTGTACACACATGTGTGATCCAGGTGGATATTGGTGGTCACCCGCCTCTTCCACTTGGACCCCCAACATTGTCTCTTTCCATTTTTTTAGTTTCCTTAATTGTAGCACAAGTTACTATTTTTGGCAGTTTTTCGGGTCCTAAACTTCCAGAGACGTTTTGAGGTCCTAAACGACATTTTTTGGGGAAACAGGGAAAACAAAACCCTCTAATTGATGTCTTCATTTGAGAGTTGTATTCCTCAGAGAGATATTTCTAATGAGGTATTGTGCGCATCAAACAAATATCATACGCCAAAGTTACAACCTCGAGAAGTTAATGTACCAATTTACCCAAACGAGGCCCATAGTTTTGGTGCTTCATCTCCTAGGGTTAGGTTTTTGGATGTTTAGGGTTTTCCATTGTTTCCCAATAATAAATAGGTCTTCGAGCCTCTTTGTAACATAGTTCAGAGGCATGTAGCTGCCACAACTCTTCTTAGAGATAAGCTACCATTGCCCAAGCTAGTTTTATTTATATTCTATTTGTAAGCATATTTCAGTATTTGATATTAATGAAATGAAGTGTTATTTTTGTTTCATCTCTGTATTTATGGTATTATCTGTAATTTTTTGTGTTCCTATTTAAGTTCGGATTAGTGGTATCAGATCAGTTTGCTCTTTCTCTATTTTTCTTTGCATGTCCCCAATGAGGTCGGGATATAAGGAGTTAGGGCTCGAACTAGTCGAACCTTTGTAAGACCAACATTGAAAATCCTAACGCGCTCCCATGGCATAAGAGAAGAAAGACGAGGGGGTAATAAATCCTTTTAAAATCTTGCTCGAAAAGTCCCTCAAGTGATAGAGGAACGCGATGATGGACAACTTTGCCCAAATCCTTCAACGCCTACCGAAGGGCAACACCTCTCCTTCCAGCATCTACTCTAGAAGCGCCACACCATTTAAGGTACAAGTTAACTTTGACATCCCCATTTTTGAAGGTCAAATAGATGTAGGTGTTGTAGATAGATGGTTAAATCTACTAGAAGGATATTTTTCTGTTCATCATTTTTCCAGCCGAGAAAAGATTCCTCTTGCACTTCTCAAAGCCGCCCCCCATGTCAGGGACTAGTGGGAAACCTACTGTTAGAAGAAGGATGATAGTACACCCTCACTATTTTCAACCACACCCACTTGGTATTCGTTCCGAGATGCCATCAAGGAGTAGTACTACCTTGTCGGGACCTACGAGGATAAATACATAAAGTGGACCACACTACGGCAAGGAAGGTACCAAGACGTGCCGAAGTTTACCAATTTTTTTCATACCCTTCACACAAATTTGAGTATCAAGTATTATGAGTGATATTTGGTACTCAAGTACTGCAGCGTCCTACATAGGTACATCCAGGACGAGATGGAGTTCTTGGACATCTCCTCGCTCGTCACGACTTACCAATACACTGTCAAAATTGAGTAGAAGTTTAAACAAAAGAAGAAAGACTTTGGATCTGTGAATCCAAAGTAAGGGAAAGGTGCCCCCAGACCACAGAGCAAAGGAAAACTCCAAGGTAGGGCAACCTAAGACAACCCGTTGAAGTCGCAAGCAAAGAACAACACCACGAAGAAAAAGAAGGACATGAGAAAATGGTGGGAGTCCCATAAGAGCTCCACTCACAACAAGATTTAGTGTCGGGCCAAGTAGTCACAGGTGTCCAAGCTCAAAGCTTCCGAATCAAACACATGTTCCAACTCTGAGTCAGAACCCAACAAGGGGAATGAGAAAGGGAAGTAGATCATTGATGCGGATACCAGTGCCACTGTGGCCACCACCAAGATCTAAAAGAATGAGCCTAAATATCTAGAGGAGGGGGAACACCTCTTCCACTCACATATATGGGTGAAGGGTTCTTTGTTATAGTTCATTGTCGACAGTGGGAGCCAAAATAACCTCATTTAAGCAGAGATCATGAAGTGGTTGGGCCTACTGGCTATAACACATTTGTAGTTGTACACCATCAGGTGGCTTCACAAAGAACAAGATTTCCACATCATTTAGCAGTGCTGCCTTCCCTACGACATCAAGCCCTTCACGGATGAGGCACTATGTGTTGTTTCCCCTCTTGAAGTTTTTGATGTATTGTTAGGACAACCATACTTGTGGAAGCGACACACTGTATATGATTCTTGACCTCGCTTTGTGATTATTACTTTGGGTAGTAAGTTGTATAGGATACAGGAGGTAGCCCCACCTACCACCATCTCTCTGATCACTGCAAAGCAATGGAATAAAATCATTTCACAGAACAGGAAATTTGTTTTTGTTATGATTTTCCCTCAGAGAAGGAAGAAGATTATGGCCATGACTTCCAGACAGGGTTCCTCCGCATAGCAGCAATAGATGGACAAGGTCATGGAGGAGTGTAGGGACATTTTCTCCTCACCTACAAGGGTGCCTTTTCACTGTTAGGTCAAGCACTCCATCAATTTGACCCCGTGTGCACCGCTACCCAATGGACCAATCTATCGACACTATGTTATGGATAACAATGTGATTAAGAGGCAAATTTAGGAGTTGTTGTAGAAAGGGCACATCAGGCCAAACTCATCACTGTGTGGGAGCCCGATTACATTGGTACAAAAGAAGGATGGGACTTAGATACTTTGTATTGACTATCAGGCACTGAACAAGATCACTGTATGGAACAAGTACCCAATCCCACGGATTAATTACCTTCTAGACCAGCTCAACGGGGCCAAATATTTCAAAAAGAATGATTTTAAGTCTGGTTATCACCAGGCGCCTATCGAACCCTCTGATGTGTGGAACACTACCTTCAAATCCAAGGAGGGCCTTTTTGAATGGTTGGTCATGTCTTTGGGGTTGAAAAAATCCCTTGCAACCCTCAGGAGATTCATGGATGACATATTTTGACCCTTCACCAATGCAGTCATGGTGGTGTATTTAGATGACATCTTGATCTTCAGTTATAGTTGGGAAGAGCACCTCCACCATATTCGACAGGTCCTCCAAACCCTACGAGAACACAAGTTGTGTGCAAATTCAAAGATTCACTTTTGGCATGACCCAGGTTCAATATCTAGGGTACATCATTAATGAGTGGTGTTATCACTCAAAACCACAGTTCACCTATGTCCAAAGATTCATATAAATTTTTTTTTTTGTTTGTTTAAGTCAATAGGTTTCTATGTGTGTCACTTTGAAATTAGAATTTCAAAAGGTATTGATGTGAGTCCTTGTAAAAAACCGTTAG
>APFE030025712.1:10771-34734 GCA_000404065.3 Pinus taeda | reverse complement strand
GTGGATGTTGGTGGCCACCCACCTACCCCATTTGGACCCCCACAATTGTCTCTTTCAGCATTTTCAGTTTCCTTAATTGTAGCACAACTTACTATTTTTAGCAGTTTTTCGGGTCCTGAACTTCCGGAGCCGTTTTGAGGCCCTAAACGACGGTTTTTTGGGAATCAGGGGCAACATCGGTCCATGGAATGGACGATGTTGCCCATTCCAACAATGGTAGTTCTCGGATAGATCTTTCTAACGAGCTATCATACGCGTCAAACGGAGATCGTATGCCAAAGTTACGACCCCGGGAAATTGATGTACCAATTTACCCAAAACGGGGCCCACAATTTGGCGTTTCATCTTCTAAGGGTCGGTTTTGGAATGTGAAGGGTTTCCCATTGTTTCTCAATAATAAATAGGCCTTCGAGCCTCATTGTAACACAAGTTTGGAACGGTTCCGAGGCATGTAGCCGCACATCTCTTCTCAGAGATAAGCTACCATCGCCCTAGCTGGTTTATTTCCAATTCTGGTTGTAAACATATTTCGGTATTTTCCATTAATGAAATGAATTATTATTTCCGCTGCATCTTTGTGTATATGGTTATCTCTGTATTTTATTGCGTTCCTGTTTAAATCCGGATCAGTGGAAAACACTGACTAACTTGTTTGAGAACAAGAGGGACCACATGAAGCTGGCATTGAAGGACAAGCTTCGTAGCATCAAGATGTAGAAGGCTGAATCAATTCTGCAATACCTAGGCAAATTCACACAATGTCGTGATGAATTTGGCGGGGGTCGATATCACTATTCCAGAAGAAGATATGGTAGCTCTAGCTCCGTTGGGTCTTCCCAAGCGTTGTCACAATTATCAGGATTCTGTGAATGGTAGAGACAAACTACCAAGTTGGGAGCGGTTATGGTCCAATCTCATGCAATAAGAGATCAGGGGGAGCAACAAAGATGGAACTTCATCCAAGGTTGAGGATGAGGAGAACTGTCCTTTGGATGGAAAGGTAAAGAAAGGGAAAGGGAAGAAATCCAAATCTAAAGGAGATTCTGGTCAGGCAGACAAGAAGAAAGACTTATCGAAGATTGAATGTTTTCATTATCATGATTTGGGACAATATGCCACAAAGTGTCCACACAATAAGGCTGACAAGAATCCCTCAGGAGGAGTGGCATGTGAAGCTCTAACTTCACAATTCAAGTTGGATTTCACACTCATTGCATCCATGGTGACATCGGTGATGGGTAGTGTGTGGTATCTAGATAATGGAGCCTCATTCCATATGATGGGCAACAAATAATTTTTCAGTGACTTGGAGGAGAAGGACCTCCATATGCACATTGATATGGGAGATGGTGGGAGGTATAGCATGACCAATAGCAACACAACTACTTTTCATAGGGAGTTTGGTTCTCCCCTCACATTAAAAGATGCCATGTATGTTCCAGGTATGAAGAAGAATTTAGTTTCAATTGCTATGTTGGAAGACTGTGGCTACGATGTGATATTTAGCAAAGGAAAGGCTTTCCTTAGACATATCGCCAAGGGACAAGTGAAGTGGATTAGGGTTTGGGTGAAGAACCTCTACAAATTGGATGTAGAAGATCGTGCTTCTTTGAGCATGAAAGCAGAGAAGGTGTAGAGATAAGACATCAATGAATTATGGCAAAAGAGACTTGGTCGTTTGCACTATGAAGCTTTGAAGACCATGCATCAAATTTTTACAAGATTCCTTAAGGCTGCACTAGAGCAGTGAGATACATGCAAAGGGTGTACACTAGGGAATTACACCATAGCCACCTTTCATGATAAGGATAGTAGAGCGCAAGCAATCCTTGAAAGAGTTCACTCAGATGTGTGTGGACCATTCTCGATAACCTCCACGACCAAGCACAAGTATTATGTTATATTTGTGGATGATTTCTCATGTAGGTGTTGGATTTTATTCATGTAGAAGAAAGAGAAACATTCTCCAAATTTTGTGAATTTAAGCACTTGTTGAGAAAGACACTGGCAGGAAATTGAAGGCTCTCAAGAGCGATAACGATGGAGAATACGTGTCGAATGAGTTCAAGAAATTTTGTGCAACATAAGATATTCGACAGGAGTTAATAGCGCCCCACAACTCACAACAAAATGGGGTGGCTGAGAGGAAGAACAAAAGTATTGTGGGAGTTGCATGGGTGATGTTGTATGATCAGGGCCTACCATTGCACTTATGGGATGAAGCATGCAACACAACTGTATATGTGTAGAACAATAGTCCTCATCAGATTCTCGGGATGAGTACACTAGAAGAATCTTTTTCAGGGAAAAAACTAGATGTGCCACACTTTAGGATCTTTGGTTCATCAATTTATTGTCATGTTTCCAAGGATGAAAGGAAAAAGCTAGAGCCGATAACTTAGTTGGGCATATTTATGGGGTACATTGATACACCTCACAACTATCGGGTGTACCTACCATCTCACATGATGACAGTTGTTCTTAGTGATGTGAAGTTCGATGAAGAAAAGGCCATGAGATGTTCCCTTGAGAGGGAGCTTTAGTTGCATGCAGATGAGTAGCTTTTGGCTCCGAAGGAAGAACCTCAGGATGTTGCCGAGCAACCACAAGTAGAGGAGCAGAGAGTGGAAGAATGCACTCATGCAGGGACATTTAGAGATGGAAGGAAGTGCACCAGGGAAGTTGAAATATTATTGCATGGTGTTAGAGAGAATGTGGGAGCACCCACATCACAACGCACGCAAAGGAGGTCTTCAGATCGGTACATTGGGTACATGGCTCTGATGAGTGAGCTAGTTGAGAAAGAACATCATCATTCAAGGAAGCAGTGCAGAAGTGAGTATGGGTTGATGCCGTAGTGGAGGAATATGATTTCATAGTCATAAACAATTTTTGGGAATTTGTCCCAAGACCCAAGAACAACTCAGTGGTAGGGTTCTAGGTGGATCTACAATGTGAAGAAAGTAGCAGATAGAAGCATCGAGAAACACAAGGCCAAATTTGTTGCCAAGGCGTTCTCTTAGGTGGAGGGAATTGACTATGAGGAGACCTTTACACCAGTTGCAAGGTACTCTTCAATCAGATCAATTCTAGCTCTTGTAGCTTAGATGGGGTGGAGGATCCACCATATGGATGTGAAGACAACATTCCTCAATGGAGTGATTGAGGAGGAGGTGTACATTGAGTAGTCAGAAGGAGTTGAGACCTTCGACATAGAGTCGCATGTGTGCACACACAAGTGAGCGTTGTATGGATTGAAACAAGTACCCTGTGCTTGGTACACTAGGATCGACAACTATTTCACTAGGTTGGGCTTCACCAAAACGGAAGCAGATGCAAACCTTTACCATATTGTGGTTGAAGATAAATTATTGATTATAGTATCATATCTCGATGATTTAATTTTAACTGATAATGAGAAGCTTGTCAAGTCTTGCAAAGAGGATATTGCAAGAGAATTTGAGATGAAGGACATGGGACTCATGCATTATTTCTTCGACTTGGAAGTATGGAAAGGAGATGGGGAACTGTTTGTCTCTTAGGGCAAGCATGCCAATGAGATATTGAAGAAGTTCCACATGGAGAGTAGAAAACCCATGAACACTCCACTAACAGGTAATTGGAGGAAAGAGGATGTCAATTTAGGTGAGGAGATGGAGGCCACTATTTATAAGCAGCTTGTGGGTTCACTTATGTATTTGGTGAACACACGACCAGATATGTGTTATGTAGTTAACCAACTCAGTCAAGCAATGGTTAATCCAACCAAACTATATTGGAAGGAAGTCAAACATGTGTTGAGATACCTCAGAGGTACTACTCAGTATGGTCTTTGGTATAGGTAGATAGAGGGAGTGAAGCTGCAAGGCTTCACAAATGCAGATTGGACGAGTAGTCCATTAGAAAGGAAGAGCACATCAGGAGGCATATTCAGTATTGGGTCATCAACAGTTTCTTGGTACAACAAGAAGCAAAGATCAGTTGCACTCAGTTCAGCAGAAGCAGAGTACATGGATGTTAGTCAAGCAACTTGTGAAGTGATCTTGATGAGGAAGATTCTTGTTGGGTTATTTGGTCAGATGATGGATGCCACTATGATTTACTGTGACAATCGAAGTTGTATCAAACTCTCTAAATATCCAGTTTTTCATGACCGATCCAAGCATATTGACATCCAGTATCACCATCTACGAGACTGTGTGTAGAGGCAGATCATGTTTTTGGAATGCATTCCTACGGAGGAACATGATGAAGATATTTTAACAAAGGCATTGTCAAGAGGAAAATTCGAGTTCCATAGAGACATGATTGGGGTATATGATAATCCCTTTCTTGTTGAGAGGGAGTGTTGAAAATGGTAACAAGAAACTATTTATTTAATTTCCCCTTGAATTAAATGAGGAGAAAATTGTAATTCCACATCACAAGACAACAATAATGAGTTAACTAAGTTAATTTCACTTAGTTGGCTCAGTTAATTCGAGTTGAGGGCCTAACTTGAGTCATGTAAAGTGGTTCTTAAATTTTAGGAGCCTAGGGTGAGTTTAATTTGAGTTGTAATAATTTAATTCAGTTAAACTGAGTTAATGTCAATTAAACTAGTTCCAACTATTGGAGGAACTAGTAGGAGGTCTAGTAGTGGAGTGCAACTTCAGGGTTCAACCAATTAACTGATAAAATCAACCATAATTAACTCATGCATGCATGAAATACGAGTTACCCAGTTGATATTGGAGTTCAAGGGAAATGTACTATAAATTGTATAATTTTCTGAGTTGTACAAGTGGTGCATGCAGTTAGAGGAGGGCCTATAGGGATTGTGCAATTCTAATTGGGAATTTCCCTAATTAATAGGGGGTAATTCCCAAGGAAATAGGAGTTTGGAAGGCAACACAATTGGCTAAGTATTGGCTAGAGTCAACTTGTGAGGTAGTGAGATAGATTATACTTGTGTAGAGATTGTTCAGGCTTGAACAAGCATTATATTTCTTCTCTATTTTATGATCTAATGCTATACATATAGGAAGGGGTTTTGAGTATAAAAATTTCCCCTTAGATAAATCTTCGATCATGTGATTGAATCTTGTTTCATGTTTATGTTGTGATTTCTCGATCGATTAATTCTTTCCGCTGATGAGTAGAGTAGATTCAAGTCTCTTGTTTTAGAAAATTACATAAGCAGTTTGAATCTACAAGGAATTTCTACATGAGCTACCATAAATTTGCCGTGTTACAGTCTGCGAGCTATAGAAAGTCACTTTTGTTTGATATCTGAACTACAAAAATTTTTCTTTACTTTGAGGTCTATGAGCTACAAAAATTTGCTTTTGTCTGGGGCTTGTGAGCTATAGAAAGTCGCTTTTGTCTGCAAGTTGTAGGCACTCGTCATTCTACAGTCTACAAGCTACAAAAAGTGGCCATTATGTGGTCTGCGAGCTACATAAACTCACTTTTCTCTGAGGTCTACGAGCTATAGAAAGTCATACTTTTCCAGTCTTTGAGCTACATAGAGTCATCATTTTGCGGTTTGCGAGCTACATAAAGTTTCTTTTCTCTAGGATTTACAAAGAAAAGAAGGTTGACTTCT
Organism: Pinus taeda; assembly: GCA_000404065.3. NCBI lineage: Eukaryota > Viridiplantae > Streptophyta > Pinopsida > Pinales > Pinaceae > Pinus > Pinus taeda. The sequence goes on along the minus strand of APFE030025712.1, from coordinate 29,147 downwards.
GAGGTTGTGAAGAGGCAAGAACAAAGTATGTTTTTGGGCCAAATCGACTTGACTAGGAGGATGGACTAGGGACTTGGTTTGACCTAGTTGTTGACTTATATGTGTCTCTATTGAATTAAATAATTCTCTATTGAAAAAGGTTGTTGTGTTTTCCCCATGAGGGTTTTACCAGGGTAAATCTTTGTGTGAACTGTCTCTTTATTATTTTATTGCCTCATATGTTTTATGATTAATGTCTTCTGTATAATTATTGAATGATGTAACTGATGGATAATAATGCAAAAGATAATACTCATCAAAGATAATTATCAGTATAAAAGACTTCTTAAAAATCGACATGGGAATAGAACGAGGTTTTGTGTGAAATAACAACCCTAGAAAGGAAGAAATCATTGTTTCATGAAGCCCTAGTTCATTGATGAAAACTATCCTTAAGCTATTGCAAAGGCCAAATTCATCTTGCTAGAAGAAGGAGCTTCTATAGGCCAAAAAACCTCAATCTTGACTTCAATCAAAAGGATAGAATGATTTTTTCTAATGCATTTTTGTTGAGATTAATGTTTCAAGAGGCATGAAGTATCTTTGATTAAAGTCGAAGATCTTTACTATGTCAAGAAGCTGACCAAGATTGTTATTGTCACTTGAAATAAAAACATCTTATGTCAAGGTTAATTGAACTACTTCAAGAGGACAAAAGCAATATCATTGTTCAAGATGCCTACTAAAAGAGTCTAATAGCTAATATTAGGAAAATTTGAAATCTTCAGATGATGGAGAAACCTTTTGGTTTTTGGTATATATACATGTCTATTGAAATGTTAAGCTAGTAATATGGAGGGAGCTGACGTTGTATCTCCTTGAAAAGAGTAAGGTTGAAGTATTACTCCATGCACTCTGTAATGAGAAGCAAAACATACCAAGACTAAAAATGCAAGAGATTAACAAAAGACTAAAGATTGTTGCTCAATCTACGAGGTATGATAATTTATTATGTCTCAATGAAGATAAGTATATTGTAAAGGTGTGTGTTCAATATAAGATTGCGTACATGTTATGTACAAAGTCTGAAATATGTTATATGAAGGAATATCATTGTCATTCATTACAAGGAAAAGACCTTCTAGTAAAGTTTATAACAAATGTTTTTAGTGTCATAAAATTGGTAAAAATTGTAAAAAAAAAAATCTGCTAAAACATCCCTTTGTGGGAACAGATGTTTTAGCAGAGCTTATAACGAAATTTCATCACAATTGAAAAAATATGGGCGGCCAAAGGTTTTAGCAGATGTTTTTTTTTGGTGTGCTTTATGGAACAAGAAGCTTCGATGCGCTACTTATAGAAATGCACCGTGCAACACCGAGGCATTTAATTGAAAGAGCATTGGAACTTTAAATGTCTACCACCCCAGTGCTGACAACAAAAAAATCCTGGTGCGTTCAAATCAAAGAGCATCAGACCTTGAAACTTATATCGCTTCGGTGCTTATATAAAAAATCCCTAGTCATTCTTTGATGAAGGAACGCCTTCGGGGCATGCAAAAAATAATTGTAGTTCTGGTGCTTTCTCTTAAACATGCAGTGCCAGAACGTCTTGTTTACATAAACAAACCGATGTGTTTTTAATATAGAGTGTCCAATGTTGTTAATTTTAATAGTGCACCAAGAATGGAAATAATATTTTATAGAACTGAGGGTGTTAGTTATATTAAAGTACTAGTGCATTGAGTTATAATGCATCAGGGCATTAATTAAATACAATATCGGTGCTTGAAGACCTGAGAGCTCCGATGCTGTCATTTTTTTGAAAAAACACCAACTATGATGAAAGATGATGTCAGGGTACTTTTATTTAAAGTAAAGCATCGATGCATTTTTATGTTATGGATGCACCAGTGTTTTTGTATGAGATTTTCTCTTTTTGGAGACATCGACCTGTGGCAGTGCAATTGTTGTAATTTTTAAAATTTGTTATTCATTGACAAATCAACATATATCTTATAATAATATTCATATAAATTAATATTTAATTAATGCATTTGTATATGATGTTTGGATTAATTTGTTATAATATCATATTTCACATCTTTTCATTATAATATTTAATCATCCATATATTTAATCAGTGGTGTAACATTTCACAACGACATTGAATGACACAATAGAATAAATTAAAATGTATTTTATTATATATCAATAAGAGGCTCTTTGTCGTACAAAACAAGATTGCTATTGGTAACCCCTTGTCTTTCAATTGAGACATTATGTCCATGTTTACATTAAAGAAAATGTTTGATTTTCACAAACAATTACTTCAAAAAATACAACAGGTTGCATTGATATCCAAATAGATCATCATTCTTCGCTGGAATTGCTGTCAGTGCTCGAGCTACTTCCATGACTTGGATTATTTGGAGGATTTTTTTTGTTGATTGCATCGATTTTTTTCATCTTCTTGATCTTGTTCCGTCTGCAAACATAAAAATAAAGTGTAATGCCTGTATCTACATTGGTGAGAATAATGAAAATTGAAATAAACTATATACATCAATGTGAATCGAATAACAATGTACATAGCAAGGAGTGATTCATAAACTGTGCACATGGTTTCAAAACCACGTCTCATGCTTGGTTGCAACAAATCTTCTATTGGCGTAGTTCCATACTTTGTTTCCCGCATGTTTTAAACCCCATTATAAATCATATATTTTATATAAAGGTTTTTTTTTGTTCTATTAATTATAAACTCAGAGAAGCAAAACAACATAGATACTTACAAATTCCACAGTTGATTTTTGATATGCCAACATATACTCACAATTGTTATTTAACCCAATGTCAATCAATCCTTCCGATGGTTCTTCTTTGTATGTTAACACCTATTTGAAGACATTCAAGGATGGTTGTTGTAAAACAACTTAAAATATTAAAAAATGAAACCTTGAGTTGTTATAAGGAAATATCAACAATTAATGACAAATTTTGAAATCAACTATTTTCTTCCTTGTCATCTTGTTTTATGTGTTGAATGAGTTCCATTTTGTTTTTTTTTCCAAGAAAATACTTGAAAATTAATATTTAATGCTATTTTTTTTCTTTCTATATGTACAAATTCAATCATGGATTACATACATTTGAAGCATGTTGTTGTTGAGATGGCTCCTCCTGTGATGCAATTATGTCCATTTCTTTGACCATCTCCTTATGCACTTTTTTTGGACATTCCTAGTGGCATGTTTCATATATTAGTGCGTTGATCATTTGGGATTTTTTGTTGATTTCATCGATTGTTTTTATACTGATATATGAAAACTAAATATAACAAAATTGATATTAATAAATTAATGGCTTGTAGTAATATATACATATAATTCTAGAAAATCATTTTATACAATTAGGAATATTACCTTTTGAATGATTCATTTTTGTTGTATGTTTTTTTTATTGCAAGTCTAACATGTCTTAATGACCATTGCTCTGGAAACGCTTCTTGTAGTTTAGTTATAATTTCATTCTTAGAATCATTGCATTGATTTTTGAATTGTAAGTGGAAAGTACGTTTATACGTTCGTTCCACTAGATCCCTCATAGTTCTGTAATTTTTTTTCTCCCTTTCATTAACCTCCAACACCACTCTAGATGAGTTAATAACTAATTATCGTCATTTACATGTTCCACAATTTTTCTTTTCTTAGAATGACATTATCTTTTCCTCCATTGTTGCTACCTGTAGAACAATAAACATATATGAATTAATAGATTATTTGAAACATGTTAGCTATTATTTTCAAGTATATTATTAATGAAAATTAAAAAAAAAAAAAATCATATTGAATAATATTTTTTCATTCACCTGATTCATCAATTTGCAATTTTTCTACCATGTTTTTATGCTCTTCTACACTTAGATTAGGAATAATCTTACCGATCTTCTTCATTTTGTGGCTCTGCATGACACACACCAACTAATGCATATTAGTTAAACTTACATATAGTTCAAACATATTAATTTTGTAAAGAATTTAGAAAGAACTTGCCTTTTCTGATTTTTTTGATGTGTTGTCATTGTGTCGATCAATATTTTTGTTACTTGAGACCTCCTGAGACATTTTTTTATTATCAATATGTAACTTGGTTCATTCAATACAAAAGCCATTAGATATATTTTACAAATAAGTAAAATATTTATTTATTTGTTTCGAAAAAAATCTCTTTTAATGGGTGTGTTTATCTAAATAAACTCACCAGTGTGTTTATGAGATTAAATGCACCAAGATTTTAACTATTTAGCCCTGTCCTGGAAAATTAATTTTAAATTAGGACGGTGTGATTTGTAACGCTAAATGCACTGCACTAATTTAACAGTGCTATTAGGAACAGACGTGCCAATGCAATATATTATATCGAGAGCAACAGTGAACATACTTAACAAAATCGAAAGTGTTATAATATACTGGTGTGTTGAAATACTCAGGTACCCCCGGTGCGTTATGTTACATATGGCGCACCGCGCAACATATAATCGTTTTTAAAAAATAAAGGAGAGGGATGATAGTGCAATTTGTAAGGCTAAACTTAATTGAATGATTTAACAATGTTATTAGGAACAAGCGCGTCGATGCATTATATTACACTGGGAGCAACCATGAAAATAATGGACAGAATTCAAAGTGTTATAATATATTGATGCATTTTGTTACTCAGGTAACCCTAGTGCATTATGTTACATAGGAGGCACCATAAAACATATGGTCATTTCTTAAAATCGGAGAGGGTTGACGATGCGATTTGTAAGGCTCAACGCACCACAATGATTTAACAATGTTATTAGGAACAAGGGTGTAAACGTGTTATTTTACACTAGGAGAAACGATGAACAAACTAGATAGAATCAAAAGTGTTGTAATTTACTAGTGCATTGTATTATTCAGGTAGCACCAATGTGTTATGTTACATATGACGCACCGCACAACATAGAGACGTTTAAAAAAAGAAAGAAAGAGGGCCGACAAGGTTTGGATCTAATTCAATAAGTGATTCCCCTACTTTATATGTCAAATGCCCTATATATAATAAGTATACAAACTCATTAAATATAAAATGCCTAAATTGAAAAAACCTAATTGTGATGTGGTAGAGAAAGTTAAACCCTAATGTAAAATTTTGTAGGAAGAAACAAGGGTTTAAGGTCGGTATATATATATATTATTATTTTTTTCTCTGGATTTTAATTAAATTTAAATAGGAATATAGATCGTAAAAATTTACTAGTAAAATTTTATAGTAATTTTTTTTATTTTACAGATTTTTTTGCAATTAATTAATTATTATTATTTTTCTTTTGAATGAATAAATCTAACAGAAATTGTAAATTTTAACCATAAAAATTTAAGATTCTGCTATCCAGGGTTTTGAGTGAATCACCATACCTTTCAACTTCTGATCTTTTAGCGGATCCAAAATATTTTGTAGCTCTAATCTAATCTTCTCTTGCAAATGATCTCTCTTTAATTAAACCCTAACAAAAATTGTAATTTTTTTATTAGTAAAATAAACAATAAAATGTAAAATTTATTGTGCAAGTTTTTGAGTGAATCACAATTCCTTTTAGCTTTTGATATTCTGAAGATTCTGTTGCTCCAAAGTATTATGTTGTTGTTGCACAATGCTCTTAGTATATCTCTCTTGCAAATCACTCCTTTGAAAATTGGGTAAAATAATGAAATGGTAAATACTTTATTATTATTAAAAGACTTTAAGAAATTAGATTTCAAAAATTAATTTGTCGTTGTTTTTGAAATTTAAAAACAGGAAAAAAAACGTGTTTTTTTTATTCAATTTCTCCGCATGTCGGTGTGTTCAATACCCAAGTGTATTGGTGCGTTTCTATAAAAATCACACCTAAATTTTTGGGGCACCATATTTTTTCAACGCACCACATGTCAAATTTATTTATTTATTATTTATTTATTTGTTTATTTATTATTTATTTTTTTGCGAAATCCCGAAACGGTGTGATTAATTTTTTGAATGCAATAGTGCGATATATATTTAAAAGAGCACCAAGATGGTGTAATTTGTTTTTATTTTCTAAATTCGGGAAACAATTGCGTATTAGTGTTATTTTTTATTTAAACGTACCAATGTGTATTTATGCAAAAGAGAACTAATATGATAACTTATTTTTTAATTTTTCAGAATGTCGGAAATCGGTGCGGGTCTTATTTAAACGCACTGGTGCACTTATTATTTAAACAGACCGATGTAGTTTATTCTGATTAATGCACTAGTGGGGTTTAAAATCTATCTGCAATTTTATTTTCATATAAAATGACATATTAATATCAAATTATCCTTTAGGACGCATCCACATGAATTACACTAGTTCATAGTATACATTTTATGCTCAAAGTCGCCTTGTCCCTGAAAAATGGTTTCAAAACTATATTAAAATTCAAATTGTGTTTATATGGTTCTCGAGATTACTTTTAGATGTTCACACAAAATTTTATTTCTGATTCTTATCAAATACATGGACAAAATCTCAATAATATTAAATGGTCAATTCTTCAAATTCCAGTTCATTCCATATTGTTAATCAAAGTCTTTCGTGGAGTTCTCCCCTTCCATATCGAGTAAGTTCATATTTTATTTACATTTCAATTATCTAATTGAATTTATTTTTTTAATCCATGTCAATTTGAATAAAAATGTATGCAAATTATTTGCAGGAGCTAGATTCAAAATCGAGTTCAAATGCAGAAAATATTACTCCATATTATTTTCAAAAATGTCGAAAGCTCTTATCTCGAGCAGATATCGCAAGCAATTGGTAGATGAAAATGGACAACCTCTTCACCCTGCCAATTGGAACATGGCATCTTCTAGCCGCAATCATGGATCAATGATGGGAATAATTCTTTGGTATACTGAAATTTCAACAAACCCATTGCATTGTCGTGCTTACTAATACCATTGATATTGTACTAATGACATTCAATATTTTTTGAAATTAGGATTCTAGTGATGATGAGCGACCCACCTACCATCTTCTAGTACACCCCATTACGGCGTCAAATCGAGAGAAGGTTGCATTAAGAGCAAGACTCAGAGAGGAATCATACAAAGAATGGTTGAATCAACCACCTATTCAATTCCCACTACATCCAAATTCACCAATTAAGAATGACTACAACAATACTAGTTCTTCATCACAAGTTGGAAATGGAGGTAATCAAATGGATGTTGGTATGGATGATCACTGATGGGATACGACTACCATGGAGACAATGTTGTTAGATGCATTCCAGAACGATGAGCTAGGGGATGATACTCATATCACTGATACCTTATTCGAAAGCTTGAAATCTGCTTCCACCACCCCTCTCTTTGGACTTGGCAGCAAGTCAAAGTCTACTCAGTTGGGGACAACGACGTTGATGTACAACGTGAAAGTAAAGTTTGGCATGTCGAATGCATGTTTCTCGGTAATATTGAGGTAATTGACTTGCATGATCGATCAAGTTCCTTATATTTTTTCACATAATCAACTTTAAAAATGGTCAATTTTATGAATGTTAAATATTGACATTGTACAATTATATTCCCCACCAACTACAAGATATTCAAAAATAACGTTCTTTTGAGTGATAATGTCTTGTCGGGTAGCTGTGAAGAGACAAAGCAATTGTTGAAAATGTTGGGCGTTGAGTACATATCATATCATGCATGTCCGGATGATTGTATTCTATATAGAGGAGAATATGCAAACAAAGAGATATGCATGAAATGTGGGCGTGACAAACATCGTAATTAAAAAAAATGGGTAAATCACATGGTCCTCCTCATAAGATATTGAGGCACATGCCTATAATCCCAAGGATTCAAATACTCTTTCGTTGCAAATAATTAGCTATGTTGCAGGGATAACATGCCTCACACATTCGTGATTCAGAAGTTATGTGAATCCCAACAAATTCAATAGCCATGAAGCATATATAGGATACATGGCTTGAAAAATTCAAGGGTGAAGTACGAAGTCTACGACTCAGCGTAGCCACGGATCGCGTCAACCCATATTCCCTCCAAAACACCAGCTATTCTATTTGGCATGTAGTAGTGATCAATAACAATATCCCCCCATGGTTGTCCATGAAGAATGACCATCTTGTGTTGGCTCTCATAGTCCCTGGTAGAAGACAAGTAATATGGATGTATACTTACAACCATTGGTAGATGAATTTAAGGAATTATGGAAAGGGATACATGTGTATGATGTATCAAGACTTGTCGCAACAAGGAGAAGTTTTACATTGTATGACATATGTACCTACACCATACATGATTATCCATGCTTAAGAGTTTTCTATGGTAAATTACATTCTTTATCATTTGTTTAGTAATAATATTGTTTCACATATTAATTTAATCCATTGCAATTGTTTAGATCTTCTGAGGTCGCTAATGTGACGACCTGTATATAATAATGTCGTTGGTCTTGTAGCAAAATTGTATCATGGATGTAAATGGTGTGGACCTTCTCTGAAGGTTTGGTGGTCTGAACACCTACGAAACCCAATGTATGACTACTCCAAGGTATTCGTCCTAGAAAATACCCTTATAGAAAAGCAACATCAACTTTCAATGGTAAACCAGAGAGAACCCAAAGGCTTGCAATAATGACAACATCTAGATGGCTTAGAGAATATGAGATAGAGAAGGAAAAGGAGTTTGCTGAAATGTTCGATTCAAATGGGTAGCCTATGTTCAATGATCCATATTTCTTCGACACCTATGTTGAGAGATTTCCCATTGGGATGAAAATAAAATTTATTTTATGAGCTCCCATATTGGGAGCATCTTAAGATTGACCACTTACTAGATCACGTGCATATATTTAAAAATGTTTCGTCTTTTTTATGGAGGCACACATCATTGAAAGAAAGAGACACATTGGCTGTTAGGAGAGATGTTATTTCTTCAAAAACTAAAAATAAACATTGACCAAGACAAAAACTAGAGGAGAGGCTAGCCCCTCTTGGTCTTCCAAAGAAGGTGATGTTCCATGGATTTTAAAGAAAGATGATATTTCTTTGGAAAAGGAAGTTATAATGAATGTGAGGGTGCCTTATTTATATGGGTCTTCACTACAATGTTGCTTCACTATCGATGACCGTTTGTCGGGGTTAAAATCACATGTCTATTTGAACCTAATTTTAAGAGTAAATATGTCAAAAACATGATTTTATTAATCTTTTTTATTTTATTTTTATGTAATGAGATATTTTATAATTAATTTTTGTATAACGTACTATTTGTTGTGCAGTGTCATTATCCTCTGCTCATGTATGGGTGTGTGAACTATGATTTCCCCCAAGGCCTACAATGTGCCATATCTAAATTGTTTGCATTTGTAAGTTGGATCACATCAAAGGAGATTCATATGGCTAGCATTCCATGGTGGCGTCAAGAGATATCTGAGATTGTTTGTATGTTTGAGAAAGAACTGTCGATGAGTTTCATGGATTTGCAGATTCATCTTCTAATTCACTTAGTAGATGAGGTTGAATTAGTTGGGGTCATTTCTTGTCGTTGGATGTTCTTATTAGAGAGGTACATGAAGAATTTGAAAGGTTTTGTTCGACAAAGGGAAAAACCCGAGGGGTCTATGACAGAGGGGTATATATCACATGAGTTTTTCTATTATGCCAGTGAGTACATCAAGTAGATTGACAATACACCAGGTGCGACGATTTGGGATGACAAAAGGGATGAAAACGAAAGGGAAGGGGAGCTTCATGAAACAAATGGAAAGAAGTGCATGATAAAGAGTAAGTGCATGCTTGTCATTTGCCAAATTACTACACAATAACTATTCACACTGAACTTCATATTAATGCATATTTTGATCTCATACGTACTATATGTGTGTGTGTGTGTGTGCGTGTGTTAGTTTTATTTGATCAACGAATTCAGAAATTGAAGCCATCAACAAATTCATTCTTTACAATATGGAAGCAACACAATTGTGGGACGTCACATTGTACGAATATAAGAGGAGGAAATGGGACAATGACAGGAAATAATTCAAATGGTTAAATGGTAGAAGTGTGCCTTATCCTAATCATTTAAAAGAAAATATGACAATGACATGCCCTAACAGTTGGGTTGTTGATCAAGTCAGAGAGAAAGACGGTACATCTAGTCATTAACCATTTGCTAAAGAGGATGCGCTAAACATAGAGATTGGGTGCAACAACTCGGTAATTATAATCTCTTTCTGTACAATTTTAACTTCATATTGCACCTTTGAATTATAATATCTATATATATTTATACTTTTAATTATGTTCAGGTTATTAAACACATGACACTGTGATTTTTTTTCACTTTTTCATAGGTGCATTTGTTGCCATCTATGTGGGCATATGGACATCATTTTCACATGGAGGATGTCAATGATGGATCTATGACACAAGACTTTGGAGTGGAAGTTGAGTTCAACCAATCTAGTCATGCTAGCCACCGCGATCAAAACCTAATGCAACAGAAATTAGGTTACGTTGGAAAGATAAGAGAGATCATTCAGGTGGACTTCTCTTCATTCCAATGTGTTATTTTTAGGTGCAAGTGGTGGGACACCTTGATCATAATAATGTAAAGGAAGATTGAGATAGTGGGTTGATATCTATCAACTCTCTAAAGATGTGGCATGAAGCTAGGGAGCCTTATGTTTTCCCAAAACACTGCAACAATGTGTTTTTTTACCCATATGTGTTAGACAGGGATTGGTGGTTCATATTAAGACACAACCCTAGATCAAAACATGTTTTTGAGAATAATAGTGTTATCATTCCAAACATCAAGGAAGATAATCAAGGTGATGACTGTTGTAACTCTCACAGACAGTTCCTGGTTGTGGGGAACTAGTGCCTGAGACATCTTATGATCAATAAAACTTTTAGAAAATTGTGGCCAGAGGGACAGGCCATGAATTTGCAATGAATTACTTAATTTAAGAAGCTGAGTCTTTGAACTAGAATGGCTAGAAATAATAAGTGTTGCAAAGCCTTAAATTAAATATGTGTAGAAGAAAGTGAATGAGACAAGTTTTGGCATAGACAATTAAGAATTTGTGATTCTACTTTGAAAAGAGAATAGTGAATAAAGAAGAAGAATGTGAATGAGTTTTTGGAACGTGGAGTGCTCATTAAGGGTTTTAAATTTAAAACACATGGGTATAAAAAATAAATTCGTGAGTTTAAATTGGAACATCCTGTTGCATCATACACCATTCCAAAAAACAAAAACCGAAATAAAATCACATACATAGAAAATAAAATAATGTTTGCAACGATACCCACTACTGGAATCAAAATGAATTTTATGGAGTTGTCTATAATGCGACTTTTTGGAGATTCCGGTGACGGAATCCTGCGGAAGAAATTGAGGTTAAATCTTGATTTGTTGCAGTTAAAATGGTTTTTTAACTGCATATTTGGATTCAGCACCCTGAAAAACCCCTGGGACACTTTGATTGTCCAGAAACTAGCTATAAAACTTGCCATTCCAATAAATTGCTGCCGGATTTTGACCGGAAAAACCCACCGGAAAGGCTTTCAAAAAGTCGCATTATAGACAACTGCGAATTTTATTACTAATTTCATGAGATATTTCCATTGCAATATCTTCATCAAACACTCACAATTTCCCAAGACTCTGAACCACTGAACCCCACAAAATGTCATTTTCAGGATTTTATTTCCCCTCCCAGCCTAGCACACTAACTGTCGAAACTGAATTAGTTTCAGGACTGTCTTTTTGACTTAGTTACGAAAGTGGTTTCTAAATAGTTATAAAATTGTTTATTAAAACTAAGAAATTTTTTTTTTTTAAACAAAATTACATATCTTTAAATTTATATATAATTTTAAACGCAACCCGATTATTTGTCATAAGAAGGCATATGCATTTGGATCCTCCAATGTTCGAAAGTCGTTAAAGGCATGGAACCTAGGTCCTTGTCAATGATTTGTTGAGACGCTTTGGGGAACAAATGTTGAGGTGGGTCCCAAATGCTAGTTTCCACATATATGCTGACAAAATCACACACGACTCCTTGAAAACCACAAATCGCTTACAACATCACTTTTGGTGGTTTCTGGCACAAGGAATAAGTGATGTTGGGTTGATTATAGATCGAGGATCGTTGGATAAGTGGTTTGGGAAAAATTGCCCCTCGACAACACATGAATCATTAAATTCCATTGGAGCATGTGCCATTAGTCACCATCAGATTTTGGCATGAGCGTTGTGGACCGTTGATGGTGTAAATACCTGAAAAGGTATATCTTCTTCTTTTTTTGACCAGTTTCAGCGAGGATTTCCTTTTCCATTTTCTGGTGTCATTGCTACCTCTGCGCCCACAACAATCAAGTGCCCTTTAATGTCATCCACAAAACTCATCCGTAACTAATTGTAAGAATCTTCTAAAACATATGTTCGATGAACACAAATACAGAGTCAATTATAGTTGTGTGATACAACTGTAAAACTAATTTTCTCCCAAACACCGACATTACTATCTATATTTTAGAAATGGAAGTCTTGACTTGCACCATGTTCACAATATAACAACCATTTCTTCGCTTTAGTTATATGAGACACATCAAGGAAGAACAATCCCACACAACGATTGAGAGAACCAAGATATAACATGAGATAATTTTAGTGACACAATATCTCCATCAACCATGACTAGCACCTACGGGATGATGTCTTTGACGTGCACCACTGCCTGGTCGTCCAAAACATTCCCATCCTCCTCAACCACTTGGTGTTCTATTTGATATACCTGAATTTGCTAGGGACCAATTAATTGGTTATGCTGCATCAAATAAATATACTGACCTAGTTTGTGCTATAAACAAAACTCTCTTCCAAGTCAACACAATTCAGTTGAAAACCTAAGGCATATTCCCATGCTAAAACATTTGTGATAAAGCATTTTGCAAGTATACAGTCTCGCTCCATCTCTCCAAATTTAACACCTCCATGATGTTTTCGATCAGCCACTGGTTGTCGAGTTAAAGGATGCCCTGCCCATGATTTCGATATTTAATTTTGTCTTCTGCCATGTGTATGAGCCGTTGGTAGTATGTTGGACCAATGAATATTCTTGTCTTCATTTTGCCACCTGTTCGCAGTTCTCACCATCAGGCGTTGAAATAAAGCAAACTCTTCCCCAGTAAGATGGATTCGTGTATCTTGCATCGCCTAGATTTGCAACATACTGTACCCTCAATCATGTTTTCCTTATTGTAGACACAACTTGCAATGGATTAGTTTGGTTGACCATTCCGATGACACTAGTGCATTTTATATTGGGTCTTGTAGGATGAGACCAATTTCCTGTTGAAAATTCTCTAGCCAGTTCATTTGTGATGATTGAGGCATCAATATAAAACTCCATAGGCTTCAGGTCTCTCCGTCCTAAGAGACATTTTTGAATCTGCTTGGTCATTTGTCTACGAAACCTTTTAAGCAAGATTTGGAGTTTGTGACCAAGCAACTCACTTTCAAGTTCCAATCTCTTATTCATGAAATCGTCTTTGTTTCGACCTGTCTTCATCCAAAATAAGATGATAGAAGATAGTTTACCATATAACCCAAAAACATGGCCTTTTGCTTGTGCGCACCAATCAATGGAAGGAGATGTGCATTCAAAAGTTCTTCAACATTCTCAGTTTTAGGAAAGCTGGATTTTTTTAGTTGAGCATTAATGTAATTCCAAACTTCAATTTTGTTTTTAAAATTTTCCAATTCTCAGTTATTAATAAAGTTTGATACATGAAGAAATCGGTTAAGATCACCTTTGAACTCAGACACAATGTGTGAGACACTGATTAAAAACATGATTGTATCGGTGAAAAAGGGCCCTTTGCTGGAATTCATCTAACTTTTTTTATCATTTTGCTATGACAAAATTTAGCTACAACAATGACAATGGAAAGTGATTTGTACTTGTGATATTTCATCATTTATACTATTGTTGTGTGTTTTTGTTTTCATTATTTCGCAAAGTATTTCCAATTGCTGATGCTCCATCTGATGACATCTTTGCTACATGAATTACATATAAAATACATCAGCCTCATGCATAAAATGCATTTTTTTTTTATTAAATAAAAAATGTATTTATTAATATGGAAACATAACTTTCAACTTAAAAAAAATCAATCGATGCACCAAAAACACATTCATGTACCGGATTCGGTGCGTTGTCAAACACAATTACACTGTAGATGGTGTAGACTTACCAATGACACATCACTGTTGGTTTACAAATTTAAATTTTCGTAGCGGTGCGTCACACTTATGCACTGGTGCACACGTATAACATTTTCGCATTGGGATAGAACATTCACGTTATCTAACGCACTGATATATAGTTATATTTTTAAATATTATTTAGGCGGTGCATTGGGTAAATATAACTGGTGCGATCAAAACATACCAAGCACACCGCATTTGTGATGGTGATTAAAAGGCATTTGTATGAGTTTCAAACAAACTTGGTGATGCATTTTTTTGCCTATTTAGATTATGCAAAATAAATATCTATTTTTTATGTATTTGTAACTAAATTATTTAAAGTAGACATGTCTTTATAATTGTGAACATGATGTAATATTAGCTAGGAGAAATGTGAAAACATGAATTTTAGTGAATATCTCGTGATAATTTAATTTCTATTATTTAAACTATATTATTTAACTCACATTTATTATTAAAAAAAGCTAAATTTAAACTAGTAAAATATCAAATAAAGAACCAAAATAGCATCGAAAAGTTATATCTTTATTATTAGAAGAAAGTTCACTTGCCTCTTTAAAGGAGAACTTCCAATATAGCAAACCCCCAACTATAAGTAGCTTGATCACAAGCCTTATTTTACATTTCTTTATCCTCATCTTTAGAAAGAAATTTTTAATTTAAATTGGTAAGAGTTGCTATATAGATTAAATTTAAATTGCTTAAAAATCTCATAACTTTAGTAATAAATAAAATTTATAATTTATTTATTTATTTATTTATTTATGTTGTATTAAACCTAAATTAACTGCTCCAAGAGGCGCTTTACAATTAAGTGTGGGAGAGATGTTGTCACATAACGTTACATTTAAAAATAGTAAAATAATAATTGAAACTAACAAATTAAAAATAGTAATAAGAAAAGAAATTAATGTCGACCATAATTACAATACTTCAATTTACACCTTAATCTTATATAACTTTATATAGAGATATAATATAACCGAAAGTAAAAAAAAAAATAGCTTTTTTTTTTTGGTAACAAAGTGGGTATTTGGTATTAATTCCAAAAAAGAGAGGAAACAGAGCTCCCATTACAGAAGTGTTGAAGCGAGCAAGGAAGAGGAGAAAAACAAAAATATTGCTCCTTCTTTTCCAACAACTAACCTATCTTCATATATTCCATGTTTTCCTACTACAACTAGCTTATAAATTTTGACAAACTGATATAGATACAACTTACAAATGCATTTCATGCTTAGATATGTAGCTTAGGTAGAAATATATAACTGATGTTACACTTCTGTCAAAGCACAAAAATGATTATGAAGCAAACTGATTTTGAGTTCCAGTTATTCTTGGTTAACCATGTTTTCCTCTTTCTCTTTGTTCCTGCTGATGTGATCCAACGAGTTAGAGTTTTCACCCATTTTATCAGTGATGATCTCCAGTAGGAAGGTGACCATGTTTTCCAAGTGTGCACATTTGTTATTAAGTTTCATGAATTCCTTATTCGTTGAGCCGCTGCATAAGAAATGTGTTCTCTACTCTTGTCTAACTTCAGAGTTGCTTAAGCATCTATTTGACTTTATTGATGACAACCTTGTGAGCTCTGCAGTATGAGAAAGATTGGCTCTTAGGAGAACTGTCCATGGGGTCCATTTGAAAAATGATAGAGGAGCAGAAAGGAAGCAGAGAGGGGTCAAAGGAAGAAGGGAGGAACAAGATTTGAAGGCTTGAGGATCAATAGAAAGCAAGACACTGCACAAAGACTCAAAGAATAGGCAAGAAACGTTGAACAAAGGGGCAGGATGAGGGTTTGAAACTCGCAACAAGGGATCATGAGGCAAGGCACTAAGGATAGAAACAACTCATGTTGCAACATGAGAGGAGAGCGAGAAGAATAGGGGGGATGATCATGAAAATAAAAAGGAAGGAGGAGGGGGGAATTTAGAGAAATGGGGGGGAGTAGGGACATAATCATGAGGGGATCAAAGACCAAAGAGAAGGAGGATCCAATATATCTTTATGGGGAAGAGCAATTTGACAGGAGAGGATTGCATGGGGATTGCGAGTTTGATAGAAGGTAGAAGGAGCGGAGATCTATGAAAAATAATCCCATACACGAGGAAAAAAAACAGGGATGAGGAGAAAGAACTAAAATTACGGGATAAATTGAAAGTGGATTTTATTATCAATTTTTGTTTCTCTCGGGAAGCGGGCAACTGCCATGTTTTCTAATTTGTCAGTTTCTTTGTTATTTTCCCTTAAAATATTATAGAAGTTAGCATTTCCCATATCTTTTAACTGAAGTTGAATTCTAGAGATGATTTGAGTTAGATCTGCATTTTTTGTCTTGACATCCTTGACCATTTGCGGAATAAGTATCAAGGAGTCACCGAAGATTATTGGATTCATGAAGTTTTTCCTTTTTAGAGTTTGGATTCCTAGAAGGAAGCCATAAGCCTATGCTTTCTTATTGGTTTCAATACCCAAGCCCCATTCAAAAGTAGTTATGTTTTTCTTTTTGATCTATTACTAGGTCACCAACACCTGATCTTCTGGGATTGGATTTTGAAGCTCCATCAAAAATAGGCAAGGCCTCTTTATAGTATTTAACCATATTAAGAATTATTTTTCTTTCAAGTGAATTTCCTAGTTTCTAATAGAATCAGTTCTGATTGGGCTTCTTAGAATCTGAGGCCTATTATGTTAGGATATTCTGACACACAGGAAACAGTGAAGTATAACTTGGTCTAGTGTAGAGTTAGGTAAAGTGTGTTTCTTTACTATGTACTTTTGTAACTTACAATCCGACTGTCACGATATGTTCTAGACATAAAGTGATCTGACGGTTCATTCTCTCCTCGGTATTACCGACACTTGATCCGTGGCTTAACACCCAATTGGTCCATGATCTCTATTTAAAGAGCATAAAGGGTCATTTGTAGGGAAACCGTTCATGAGAGAAGCTTATGTAAATTTTCATTCTTTTATTAATAAAGTGGTTGAAGTGGCCACGTTGGCTCAGGCTGTGGACTGCTTCCCTCTTTGAGGGTTTTAACCACGTCAAGAATACTGGTGTACTTATTTGTGATCTGTTTGTGAGTGGTGTCCTTTGGTGTTTTGTCTGAGGAACTTACCCTGTAAATCCCTACATGGTATCAAAGCTATTTGAGGGCCGCATCCGTTGGTGATCCAAATCTGAAGCCGGTATAACTAGATCCGACTGTCGTTTTGTTGAGATTGCAACAAGATGATGGAGCTTAGTGAAAAGAGTCGCCTTCACTAAGTGGGCCCGCAGGCTATTTTTGGCGCAAGTCTATTTTTAGACATATGGATCATGTCTATGGATTGCAGGTTGCTGTTTATGGATGATTGATCAAGTTGGGAAAAATAGATGGACTTCTATTTTTGATAAAAGTGTGAGTGATCATAGTGTGAGTGATCAAGTCTATTTTTAGACTGGCTGTCAAAAAATAGAAAAGTCAAATATTATTATCTCACAATAATATTTGGACTATAAACTTAATCTTATTCTCTTGGAGCACTTCAGTTCGAGCTACGGATGTGGCACATGCAATTTCATGAAAGAAATACGTGGTTCTTATGGGTTAGTTGAATATTTGCATGCATGACTTCAGTTAGAACTCAAGTGAGTTGAGTTTAGTGGACTGGAGGTGCAGTTGATGGAGTGTGTTCAGTTTAGCTTTGTTAAACTGGTTGTATTTAGTCTAACTGGCGAATAGACTAGAGATGAGTTGGGTGAATTAGTTATTAATTAATTCACAAGTTATTAATTCATAATACAACTAATGAATACATCAGTTAACTCAGTTGCATGTCAGTGCATGTTCAGTTCAGCAGGGACAGGTGTTAGAGGATCAGATTGCTATCAGTTGTGACTATAGTTGTGCATTAGATCTTACACAAATCAAGGGATTGAGTATGCCAATGAGTTTTTCCACATTGTAGCTTGTGCTCACGTGATTTAGCCAAGTAAATACGTGGTTGCCTTGGAATGATCATCAGTTCTTGAGCAGGTATTGAGCAGCGGAGGCAGGCAA
>APFE030025710.1:70412-91049 GCA_000404065.3 Pinus taeda | reverse complement strand
AGGTAGGCCCATTCAGACCTACGTTGCATAGCACTTGGGCCCACTTAAGCCTGCATTGGGTGAGGATGAGCGAAATTGGCATAGGATTCTGGGAATATTCCTTAATTCTAGAACATTCTAGAGGATGCCCAACTCTTCTCTCATCCTATGAGCTTGACTTTGGATAGGCTATGGATCATCTAATCCTCTAGCCTCTCATCCCTTTCTCCATGGAAAATAACTATCCAATTATGGAAAACCATCCAATACCCCATTAATGACAAAACCACTTGCATTTCCCTATAAATTGTCCACTCATCATAGTGATCAGGGGGCTGGAACTTGGATATTATAGAGAAATATTGTTGGTTTGAGACTTCAAATCATTTTCAAGTAATGTTATGCTACTGGATTGATGTTGTTATTGGTGTGATGAGGGGTTGGACTAAGCTGGATGAGTGACACAACATCGAACCACATTGGGTGTAACTTCTCCTTCTATCAATCAATAAAGTTATTTGTTCCTTTTCCCATACTTTTGTCTATATCTGTGATGAATGAATTTTCAAATGTTGTCGATTCCATTTTTTTTATGATAAATAGATCATATGCTTTGATTTTTGTCGTCTTTTGTTTATTGTTGGCAAGTACCGATTGAGCGAATTCAATTTGAACGAGAGCAACGGGAGCAATTCAAAGGACATAAAAGGAAGCAAAGGATCATAAGTAGGTTCCTTTATCTTATCTGTTTATTGTAGGAAAATGTTAAACATCTTTACTTCAGTTGTTCTAAGTGTAACTACCCACTTAGGGAAGATGTACTTATCTGTAGGTATAAATTTCATATAACAAATTGGTGACTCCACTAAGGAAAGGCCATCATTCCTGATAGTTTACCGTTATCATATTACATCCTAGTAGACTTTACTTGACTTCATTGATCTCTTTTCAGTCATTTTGAAGTTTATTTGGTCAAAAAAGTGTGCTAAAATGTGTGTTGATAGTGCTCTGTGGCATCAACGTAGTGTTTTTCTTGACACAGTGCGCTGCAAAGTAACCTTAGCTTAGAGACAGTACTATGCAACACACTGTCTCCCACTCAAGGCTGCATTGATCCCTATCAAGCTAAAAAACCCATCTTTTGCTTGATTTTTTCCAAAGGTTCTTTTGATGTTGTTTGCTGAAGATCCATGTTTTTCTTTGTCTCTGAAATCAGTTTGTATTTCCTTTCCTAGCCCTACTTTGACCTTGATTGTTTAGTGTTTCTTAAGAGATTTCTTTATCATTATCAATTCATTGTCAAAGTTAGCTTATATTGATTAGTCTTTACTTTTTTGAAAAAGAATTGTCGTAAAGTCTTCATTTCTTTTAAAAAGAAATTGTCGTAAAGTCTTCGTTTCTTGTGAAAAGCATTGATTGATTGTTTATTCATTTAGTTTCTTTATGTTCATCTAAACATTAAAGGAATGAAAAGAAAAACATGCATAATTCATTTAGAAGTTTGTGTGTGCTTGTAGGAATGGTATAAGGAAAGTTGCATTAGATGTGCTCTATGCTCTTTGTTTAAAGATTCAGATTGCTCTATCCCTTTTAGTTACGGTTTTCATTGTTTAAATCAAATGAAAAGAATGATTCTCATCTTAGTTTCATTCTAGGAGTTTCAAAAACATCACGTGGTGAACCTGGAACGGAAACTTTTAAACAAGATCAACTAAAATTTATCTCAATTAACCTAATGGAGCATTGTAACTTAACGCATAACATTTAGAGGTCTAGGCTAGAGACGTGTTCCAGCGTCGTTAAACATAGCAGCTATCACTAACGATCTACGATACATTTCGAGTGTGATACCTCATTCCACATATGTAAGTATATCATAGCTCGTCCACATAGTTTCGGGTATATTGGGCGGTGTTATAGTACGAAAAGTATAAGGGAATGCTCTCACTATGCAGTTTCGCATTAGACAGCGCTAACACGTATTGGGCCTCCACGTACTTTCAGGTATATTTGGGAGGACTACATTAAGTTTCTATCCATCCATAGGTAACCAATTCGGCTGCCTTGTACACTGTGATACACCGAAAATAGCATTCGGGGAGATTGCTTGCATGTATGTTAAGTCCTTGGTTTACTGAGGGAGTATATTGCAATTCACAGTTACTTGGTAATCCTTTTTCCTAGATTATCCCTCTTTTGTTTTGTTATGTTATTTTGATTAAAATAAAATTAATTGACCGTGGATAGCATCCTCCACGTCACTGCTTAGTTGATCTTAGGTTGAGACATATGGCAACAAATCTAGAGTCCACTGATCAAGGAATTCCTTTGGACGGTAATCCTGGTACTTTTCCTCCTTTTGGAAATATTGGTGCTCCATATATGGCTACATTATCCCTTCCATTATTTACCATTGGCTTGTCATTATGGTTGTTTTCAACCTCCTTGGTTCAAAATGTTGTCATTTCTCCGCAATCGATTACTCCTCCGCATGGACAAAATCAACCTCCAGTTGATCCTAAAGTTGACACTTTACCTTCTTCATCAGTTGTTTCTTCCTCCCCTTCTTCCTCTTCGCTTGGTGAAGTAATGACACTAGTAACTAGGTGGATAAGAAGAAGAAGAAAGGGAAGAAGAAGAAGAAAACTTAGCAGGGGGGCAACCAAGCAACCATTGCTTCAAATGCAACTTCTGATGAGAAACCATTTGATAAGCCTCACAATATTCGATATCCTTGTAAACTTGGTACGAGATACCATCTTCTTCGAAATGGTTCTGGTATTCCTCAAATCTTAGAAGAATGGTCTTCTCATTCACATCATCCTGTGTCATCAATTTCTGGAGATCATGCTAGTGACACGCCATCAACTAGTGGTAGTAAAGTTCATGGAAAGAAGGGTAAAGTTAAGTTTCCCTATAGGTTATGCGAAGGGAATCACCCCATTCACCTTTATCCCTATCTGGATGAATCCCAAAAAGTGTTGGATAACCGTCCTGCGTCTCCACAGCTACTTCCATCTCGTTACAGGAGACTCTCCCTTAATTCTTCACTGGTTGAGAAGTGACTGACCCAAAACAACCGTTGGTCAAACCCACTCTCTCTGAATGTGAATCCCATGAGTCTATACCTAACCAATCACAGGTCGAGGAAATAGTTGACCCAATTTCACCTTCAGTTAATCATACCTTTCCCGTAGAAAGCGAGTATGATACAACTCAGGTTCTTTCCATTTCTTCAAATTCCAATGGACTTGGAGGCAACCCTCATGTTCCATCAAGACAGGAGGAAAATCCTCTCGTTCTCGTAACTCAAGGAGGTAATTCTCTCGTTCTTACGGTACCACCTCCAAGTAGTCTGGTCACTTCCTTTGATTGGAATCGACTAACAAGATGTCGTCTTCCTTCTTATGTGCCTTTCTAGATCATAGTACAGGTTTATAATATGATTGTATCTGGAACTATTATAGATGAAGGTGCATCTGTGAGTATCATTTCCTCCACTTCTTGGAAAGCGCTTGATTCGTTGCCACTTGTGCCTGTTACCCAGAATCTGTTGGCATTTAAGAGAGGAACTAGTCAACATTTAGGGATCCTTCCTCAGTTGCCTATTACTTTGGGAGGAAAAATTGTTTATCTCAATGTGATGGTAGTCCCAAACTCTTTAAATTACAATTTACTTCTTGGGCGCAACTATGTTTATGACATGGGAGCTATTGTTTCAACACTCTTTTGAGTGATGTGTTTCCCACATGAAGGAAAAATTGTCACCGTTGACTAGCTTTCATTCCCCGGTCAAAATATGGCTTCTAGTCAACCATATTCCCTAAATGTTCCTTTTGTCCCAATGGTATCTTCCCCGCCACAGGTCAATTATGTGGCAACCCATTCCATGCCTACATCAACTGACGATCAATTCTGTGATGTTGTGCATTATGTACTGGGGGCATTGGAACAAGATCTCTCTAATGGATTCCTTGCTACGTATCCCTTCTAGAGCACTGTTCTCCCATCTTATGAGAACCTCTTGGAAGTCATGACCTCTTATGGGTCGTGATCAAGGAATCATAAGCATAGTTCATTGTCTTGTGTCAAGCTCGTTAAAAAATGAAACAAGGAATATGAGCATAGTTCCTTGTCTTGTGTCAAGCTTGTTGAAAAACGAAACAAGGACTATGAGGATAGTTCTTTTACTGTGTCAACCTCATTAAAAAATGAAACAGGTCCCAAAGCATAGTTCCTTGTCTTGTGTCAAACTCGTTAAAAAATGAAATAAGGAATCTTAGCAGAGTTCTATGTCTTGTGTCAAGCTCATTAAAAAATGAAACAAAGTCCCCTGAAGAAAAATTCCAATTCGAGCCTCTAATTAGATCTTGTAAAATACCAATCGAGTCTTTCACTTGATCTCGTAAATGAACCTTCATTCCATCCACCTGATAGCCACGAGTAGTCTACTTAGGTGAATGCAATGAAGCTTGGGGACATGCACCTAGAATCGAGTCATCATGCTGGGGGCATGTAAACCAATCTCAAGCATATTTTTTCCTTCTTTCGAGCTTGTGCAAAAATGAAACTGAATCCAAGCATAGTTTTTCATTTCAAGCTTGTGTAAACATGAAATTGAATCCAAACATAGTTCCCTATGGTTCAAGCTTGTGTAAAAATGAACCCATCTCCTTTTTAACTATCGTGATTGCCATTCTATCAGCCTCTTCCGTCAGATGAGCCTTGGTTTTTCTCCTTCCATCATCACGATCTTCTTGGCCAATCATATGCTCTCACTTGGTTGCTTTACCCTTTTTGAGGAACAATTGCAATGAGTGGTTTTATTAGCGAGCCTCTTCACATAAATTAATAAGTTTTGAGAAGTTCCAACATCACCAGAACCAGTTGCTATCCTAGACACCACTCGTTCCTCTAAGTGGAGTCCTCTTTAAGCTTATTTCAAACTCTCAAAACATGCAAAGATTGTCGAGCACTTGTCCTTCTCATCTTTTAAACAGATTGGAAATGACATCTACTCAGTATAAGTTTAATCCTTTTCCAGACTAAGATAGATTACTTACGAAAAAGGAATACGTTGATCGAACATGGTCAATAGGTTCTCTCTTGTACTATTTTACGCTTTTTCGGACTCGAGAGACAAATTTATGACAAATAACTTGTGGATTTTTCTTTTTGTCCCTTTTCAAAGTCTCTAAACATGAAAAGGAACAAGTTCTCATTGTTGTTAAACTCGTTAAAGCATCAAATAGCGACAAACTTGTCCATCATGACAAGGCCAAGTTTCACCTTCGCTAGACTCGTAAAATCATCACATACTGATGGATTCACCTTAAGGGTAGAACTATACATCAAGCATATGTTATCCTCCTCAAGCTTGTTAGAAAATAAAGAGGTACTAGTCAGCAATGAAGGGGGGAAATGGGAAAAGGGATAAATCACTTTATGGTAGCAAGTCACTCTTGAACATGACACTTTCACTTCATCTCTATGGCTATTTGGGTTGGGTTATTTGCTTGATGGTTATCATACCTATGGTCTATCACACCATCCATCACTTTGGTTTTGGGTCAATGTTGACAATTCATTCAGTGTCACCAACATGTTCAAGAGAAGTCACTCAGTAAACTTCATCCTTTGCAAAACTCATAAACCTTCATTTTCATTACCGCCATTCCTGAACATTATGTCATCAGCCACATTCTGTCTTCAAAATCATTGCACTTTTTTCATGTCGTTGATGGGGGATACATCAAGGCCCTCCTGCGACGAATCGCTTCTTGTCGACATCAGCACATTATCTAGGAAGTTGACTTGGAAACAACCTTCCAGTACCTTGAAGCTTGCATACATCAATGGCAAGTTTCTTGTGTCTGGAGACAGGTTGACATCACAGGCCTTCGACCGAAAGACTTTGTATGGTGTTTGACATCAAAAAATATATTCACACCATGCATAATGTACTGTATTACCTTGAGAATCATTATCATTATTTGTGA
This sequence comes from Pinus taeda, assembly GCA_000404065.3. Taxonomy (NCBI): domain Eukaryota; kingdom Viridiplantae; phylum Streptophyta; class Pinopsida; order Pinales; family Pinaceae; genus Pinus; species Pinus taeda. Next base: position 85,071 of record APFE030025710.1, on the reverse strand, counting down.
TTTCTCTTGCGTCTGTTAACAACTTACATCATTGGCTGGTAATCAGACGGTGTCTTCCCATGTTCGACTTCAGATCACATTTTCACATGGTTAGACTCGTACTTGAGCAAACGATTAGACAAGATAGAAGACCCTCGATCTAGTTTCATCCATCCAGGGTGTGATTTCAGGAGAGTGCTAAATCATCTCTACGATGGCTTTACACAGATGGTCATCTTATCATGGGTCTATATCTATAGATGACTATCTAATTTATATACATGTAATGAAAAGTTTATATGTTAAGCATGGGTATGCCTTCCCTCAACAATTCATGAAAAATTCAAAGATATCATGATATTATGTATTGTAATTGATGCAGGTCACTGTTTGCTTCAGATCCTCCTCATCATATCATAAAGCATATCACTCAACATTATCATTTATGAATTCATGCTTTAGGGGGCAGCTATTATAGATCTATTTTGCATCACTCCCTCACAATCAGATCAGTACAAATAGGGCTCATCAAACCCTAATTTAGTTGCTACATGCCCTAGACAAGTCATCATATTGAGTGTTTTCATCCATGAAAGTTTCCTAGTTTGAAACCCTGCTGAAATGCCTCCTTGGGAAACCAACACACCCTTGGTGAGGGGTAACTGCTCTGCATAGTAGGTAGGCCCATTCAAACCTACATTGCATAGCACTTAGGCCCACTTAAGCCTGCAATGGGCGAGGATGAGCAAAACTGGCATAGGACTATGGGAATATTCCTTGATTCTAGAACATTCTAGAGGATGCCTAGCTCTTATCTCATCTTATGAGCTCGACTTTGGATAGGCTATGGATCATCTAATACTCTATCCTCGCATCCCTTTCTCCATGGAAACTAACTATCCAATTATGGAAAACCATTAATACCCTATTAATGACAAAACCACTTGCATTTCCCTATAAATTGACCACTCATCATAGTGATCAGGGGACTGGAACTTGGATATTGTAGAGAAATATTGTTGGTTTGAGACTTGAAATCATTGTCAAGTAATGTTATGCTATGGGATTGATGTTGCTATTTGTGGTTTGGACTAAGCTGGATGAGTGACACGGCACCGAACCACATTGGGTGTAACTTATCCTTCTATCAATCAATAAAGTTGTTTGTTCCTTTTCCCATACTTTTGTCTATATATATGATGGATGAATGTTCAAATGTTTTCGATTCCATTTGTTTACGATAAATAGATCATATTCTTTCATTGTTGTCGTCTTCTATTTATGTTGGTAGGTACCAATTGAGTGAATTCAGTTTGAACGGAAGCGACGAGAGCAATTCAAAGGAGATCAAAGGAAGCGAAGGATCACAAGTAGGTTCCTTTATCTTATATATTTATTGTAGGAAAAGGTTAAACATATTTATTTCAGTTGTTCTAAGTGTAACTACCCACTTAGGGAAGATGTACTTATCCATAGGTATAAATTTCGTATAACAAATTGGCGACTCCACTGGGGAATGACCATCACTCCTGGTAGTTTACCCTTATCATATTACATCCTGGTAGACTTTAATTGACTTCATTGATCTCTTTTTAGTCATTTTAAATTTTTTTTGGCCAAAAAAGTGTGCTTAAATGTGTGCTGATAGTGCTCTCTGGAATCAGCGCAATGTTGTTCTTGACACAATGCGTTGCAGAGCATCTTTAGCTTAGAGACAGTGCTCTGCAATGAACTGTCTCCCACTCAGGGCTGCGTTGATCCCTGTCAAGTCAAAAAACCCATCTTTTTCTTGATTTTTTCCAAAGTTGCTTCTGATGTTGTTTGCTAAAGATCAAGGTGACTAGCACTCCACCTTGAGGAATTCCTTATGGGCTAATCGCCTAATACCCAAACCCTCTCTGAACACTTCACCATACTTCTTGGTTTATGGGAAGGAAGCCATCCTTCCACCAAATATTTACTTGCCTATTCTCCAATTGTCCTAAGAATCCCAAGGCAAGCCTTGTCTGCTAGTGCAAAGTAGGATGGATACACTTCACAAGCTGCAGGAAGAAATGATGAAAGAAAAAGAAAAATTTACACTCCACCAGAACCGTATCAACAAATGGTTTGACAAGAAGTCTCCAAGGAATGCTAACTTCGATGTTGGTGACTTGGTATTGAAATGGGACAAACCCCATGAAGACAAAGGCAAACATACAAAGTTCCAATCCTTGTGGATTGGTCTGTACATTGTACATGAGAAGACTAGCCCACACACGTACCATCTGCAATCACTTTACGGGACAATTGAAAACCTTCTTATTAATGGCGAAGATCTCAAGCACTATTTTTAGTAGGCCAGGGACACGACCCGCGCCATGTACATAGTCTATTTACTGCTTGTTGTTTTTTCACTTTTCTTACTATTTTTGTTTCGTTTTGTTTTTCTTGCTTAGTATCATGCTATTTTTGGTTTTGTAAATCAGTGTTTTCGTCTACTGAGTTCTGACTTTTAAATGAGTATGTGGTTGAGATCTAAAGAGTCTTGTGACACTGCAACACTTGGCTAGTCTTGTGTTCGTCTTCTCTGTGCTTGGTAATAACCTTCAGCTGATGAAGTCTTGACAGAAAATATGAGTCGTCAGCAAGGGAAACTTGGGTACAACCATGAACCTGTGTCCACACTGGGAAACACCATGCCTGTACTCAACCTTTTGCTTTGTGTGTTCAAGCTCATCCAACTAGTAGAAATGGAGAAGGGGAAATCTAAACGAGAAAAATTATGTCAAAGGTCTTACATGCTTCATTGAAGGAACAACCTCTTCTGCTCTCAATAAGTTGGGATCCCTTTTCTACCCCAAAAATAAATTAGTGCCTATGCACAATCCTCTTTTAAAAATACAAAGGAGAAAGAAGAGAAAGGCTTCCTATGCAAAGAGGTGAAGCATGCAACTCCACCGGGGTACTGACCAAGCTCGGTAGTAGTGGAGAAATGCATTTGTTCCTGTGTGACTCCACCAGGTTACTATCCAAACCTGCTGGCAATGAAGCAACACTAGAGATGAAAACTTATACTCTGAATTTTTTTAACTCGCAAGCAAAACTACCCTTCATGATTTCGAAACACTTTGATCAAGATGAAACTTGTTGTTGTGTTTGACTGAGTTGGCGAAAGGTGAACCATGTCTGTCCATAAGGTAAGTGGGGAAGCCGAATTGCTAGTCCTCTTGAAAACTGTGTAGTTTTCATGGGTTGCCTCCCAGCTACCCAGAATCCCGCTCAGCTCAGAAACTGCGCAGGGATGTCCTGCAGGCCAGCCTGCCATCTCTGTATAGTTTTGGCCAGCAAGCTCCCGCAACCCGCTGCCAGCCTTGCCAAAGAATCTACGCAGTTTTCACTACCAGTGTCCTCCCTGCTGCCTGCATTGCCTCCTTGGAAAAATACGCAGATCTTCCCTTCAGCCAAGCCATATCCCACAGATAGTCATTGTTGATCCAGACCACCCATCTCAGCCTCTCAATGACCTCTGCGTAATTTTCCTTGATAGTGCCCAGAGCCCGCATCCCAACCTGAAATGTGCTCTACACAGTTTCAAAGCCTTGTCCCCTCTCCCGGTCACCTACACCCTAAAGCAAAAGATAATGCATCATGGTAGACTATGAGATTTATGGATTTGATGTCATCTCATCATGAGTGATTGAATATACAAGTACATGGACGAGACATGGCGCGACGATGAAAAGGATGAACTAGGAGCGCATGCTAGGAGACTTGTTCATGGACTGATGAACACATGGAGCATGCCAAGTACAAGCAAAGGAGATACATGCACGTGCAACATCAAGAAAACACCAAGACCATTGAAGACTCTCCACACCTTGCCATGCAAAGGTGAAGCTATGATACAACAAGAGCACATTCATCACTCAGCAGCACTGCAGCTCGACATGGACACCAGTAGTAGCATGAACATACCAGCGATATCATGTTGAGCCATGTCATGAGTCATCTCGGCCACATGACTACTATGGGCCATACTGTTGTAATCAATGTAATGTAATGTGGAAGTCCAAGAGACCCACATGTAAAGTTGAAGAGTCATGTAAGTCAAACAATGATGAGGGAAGTCGAACAGTCACAAGGATTAGTTTGATCGTTGGCTATATATACCCCTCATTTGTACATGCAAAAGACTTTCCACCTTAGCTCCTCCCACATAGCCTTGAGAATCTGTAGTATTTTCTTTGAGGAGTGAGCAGTGGCTTCAATGCCCCGCTATCAGTGTTAGTGATGTAATGGTGTACCGATGTGTCTTGGAACTTTCGCTTAATTCAGAAGCCTGATAATAGGCCAACTCGTTTTGCATACATGTATTGTATTTGTTTGTAAGAATATTCTTTGGACTCTTGTAATGCATGTTGCTTTAACCTATATTAAGACAATTGAACTATTTCAATTGTTCTAATACATATGCTTTCGAAAATGTGTTGTATAAGTTGTTAACATTGTCTCGCTCATGCATGTTATTCCACTGAAGACTCGACAAAACCACTCTCATAAACTTGTTATAACGACCGTCACACTCCTGTGGACTATTCCGCTGGGTGTTGTATGTGCTATCCATTCACTGTGTGTTTGTGACTCTCGCATCCATGTGGACCACTTTGCCCGAGTTTGCACATGTCCTAGTGTGTTGTGTGTCTCTAACAGATTTGGGACTATTCCCATTCGACTTGAGACTCAGTTCCACCCTCTCCCTCTGCGGTGAAAGAACCTTGACATAAGTAACACTAAGCACTCACTCGGCACACGAAGCTCATTGTTTGAAGACAAAGCAAACCAATCTCATGTGCTGACAAGCAAGAGCTAAGACAAAGCTTTAAGAAAATGGCAACCAGGCCATCATACCAGATGGGACGCCTACACCAAACGGTGCGAGGTCTAGTTTGGACTTCATACCGGGGAGATCCCGTGAATGTTGGTAGATCCAGCACTGTCAACACATTCTAAGATGTTGAAGGTGATGTGGGAAAATACTTAGTTTACATGGTCATTTTCTCTTGTTTCTTAAATATTCCATCTTCAACCTTGTATGTTGAATCCAAGCTAGAATGAAATTCCATTGTTGTTTAGTACACGATAATATCGTTATTGGGGTTATTTTGCGTTCTTTGTTCATGCATTGTTGCTTTTTCAAATCCTTTGCCTTGTTCTATCATGGAATTAGGCCATTTTATGCATTCAAATAGTTTATTTTACAACATTTGAGATAGATCTAGAGGATTATTTGTTGGTGTTATGGAATATGTAGTATTTTAGGGAAAAAAAATCATGATTTGCTTTTAGTTGGAGGGGAAACTATTACACAAACCCATGTCATAAACAAAAACCAAGATCCTCGCTAGAATGAGCATTTTCATGTTGACGTGGCTCATTTTGCATCGAAAGTGGAGTTCACTATTAAGGATAAAGAAGTTTTTGGAGATGATCTCATAAGAACTCTAGTGATCCCTGTCCAGAAGGTTTTGATTGGTTACAAGATTGACGACCAATTTTTAGTGCTTAATTCCTATGGTAAGCCTCCTAAGCCTCATTCTGCATTGAGGTTGTCAATTCAGTTCTATCCAACATAAATTGAAGCATTGTGCAAAGGTGGTGGTGGGGTTCTCAATACTTGTATTCCTCTTTGTAAAGGTGGGATGGTTTGTGCTTATCAGGATGTTCATGTCATTGATGCCTTACTTCCTAAGATTCAATTGGAAGGAAGAAAAGTGTTTGAACATGGAAAATGCTAGAAAGATATCTAGCACGCTATAGTTGAAGCCCATCATTTGGTCTACATTACTAGATGGTCCATATATCATAAAGTAAAGCAAAGCTTATGAGAGAACCCATAAGGCCACTTGCAAAAGAAGGAGATCTGAAATTGGGGGACCTTCTAAAATTTAAATCCCAAAAAGGTATTTGTCTTCTTCTATTAGTATGAGATGAAAAAACTTCAAACCACAATATGATTTTTAAAACAGAAAGAGTTATGCAAACACATGATGAGGAAACAAAAAAAAATTCAAACACTTATCGGTTCAGTATGTGCTAGCTCCGTGTTATGCAAGTAGTGAATTGAGTTGGTTCAAACAACAGGTTGTGGGTGCCTTATATACTCATCATCAGAAAAATGTGATCGTAGAAACTACAGAAAAATAACTACATTTATTGGTAGGCTTGATCTTTGTGATGGTCGTTATGATACTCCCAATGTTTGTTCAAGGATCTTGAGACTCTCTACAAAGAAGATTATCACAATCCTACTTTTTCGACCAATGTTGATGCTCATGTGCCAAAGCAAACATGGCATGATTTACGACATAGATGGCATGATTTACACTCTAAAATAGAAGGTCCATGATTTACACTCTAAAATAGAAGGTACTCAGAAATTTTGAGCAACATTGACGAAAAGAAACACAACTACATAGGTTTGGTAAACGTTTAAGGAAGGTTACAACTACATAGGTTTGGTAAATGTTTAAGGAAGGTTGCTCATAGAGACTCTGATGATTCACTCATCAAAATTAAACGTTTTCATGGATTCTTAATAAAATTTTAGAGGTAACCACTTCTTTCCGCTTACAAGAGTATATTTTTATATTTTTATAATATGATTATATTTTTTAATTATAAAATAATATTTCATGGATTCTATTAAAATTTTAGAGGTAACACACTTCCCACTTAAAGCGAATTTTATATTTTTATAATATGGTATATCTTTTACTTAAAATAAGTGTACATTATTAATTGAAGATAAATTTATTACTTTACATTTATTTATGAAAATTTAAATAATTGAAAATATATTATAAAGTAATTTATGAATTTTAATTTATATATCTATCTCAAGTATTAAATAGGGGATTTATTAACACATTTGCATCCACCTAATTGTTCAAAATAATTATTTTATCAATTTACTTATAATTTATTTATTCAAGAATTTAAATTAATTTTTAACCAGGGTAGATCCATCTTAATTTCGGATCCACCAAGTGACCAGAAAGATCAAATCTCTTGAGATACAAACTTCGTGAAAACATATTAGGACTTATGGGATCAAATAAACACGTGACAATAACCCACATGAATTATTAAAAAGGAAAAGTCAAAGTCAAAAACCATATTTATGTAAAAGAAATATCTAGGTGGAAATGAGACTTTTGTGTAATTAAGTTGAATAAAATTGATAATTAATTATAATTTTAATAAAATAAAAAATATATATTAGTTTAATTTTTTTTTTTTATGTAACATATAAACTATAATTTTCATGTTAAATGAATGATTTATTTTTTCAATATAAAAAATGATATTTATAAATTAATTATAATTTAAGTGGTTGAAAATGAGTGTGATAATGTTTATTGTAATTAATTTTATTTCCGTCTAAAAAATAATCACAACAATGTATATGATTTTTAGCACATATATTTATTATTGTTACGTACAAATAATTCATAAAGTAAATGTTAGTTTATTATTGTTAGTTTTTTAATATACTAAATACGACCCGCAAGTGGCAAATGCTTATCAAAATCCATGGCTGCGCAGAGTCTCCTTCCTTCACGTGTTGGTCGACCACAAAGTAATTTTTCACGTGTTGGTGGGCCAGTAAAGAAAATGTCATTGTGCGTGTAGGGAAGTATTCAACAAGGATTCCATGCAATTTAGACTACAAAGTAAAAGCAGTGGATGATATTTGATAAATTGTACCTCTTCACGTGTTGGTGGGCCATTAAAATAAAGTCATTAATGTGATGTGTGTTGGGAAGTATTTCATACAATGCGGACCACAAAGTAAAAGCAGTAGATGATATTTGGAATGACGCGTCTTTGGAATCCAAAGCACCGACATCACATCACATCATTCTCAACGCCTGGGAAAAGACATATGCGTGCTCACACGAATTCATGCATATAACTTGTCTTTCCCTTGAAGTTTTTCATCTTGTTGTTATTCAGTTTATCAGTGCACACCTTTCCCGATTTTAGTATCTATGATGAGCCTAACCATATGCCCTCAGGCTTCTGCTGCTTCCTCCTCCATGGCCTCATCATCTTCTGCCTCCACTTCTTACTCTCTTTCTTGGGATGTTTTTATTAACCATATAGGCCAAGATGTTAAAAAGACATTCGCTAGCTATCTGTACCGACGTCTTATTGACAAAAGCTTGAGAGTCTTTTTGGACAAAGAGGAGTTGGAGGCAGGACAAAATATCCCTTCTCACATACAACAAGCTATCCGTGGTGCGTCTGTGCACATTGCAATTTTTTCACCAACCTATGCTGAATCTACTTGGTGCTTGAATGAACTTGTACTCATGGTAGAGTCTCATGTCGAGTCGCGAAAAATCATTCTTCCAGTTTTCTACAAAGTTCAACCTTCTATGCTCCGTCATACAGTCAAATGCAGAGTGTACGCTCATGCCTTGCGAGAGCTTGAACAGAAAACTAAACATGACCCCGAAACCGGTGAAGAGAAGCCACGCTACAACTCGAATAGTTTTCGGAAATGGAGAGGTGCACTTTCTTTTGTTGCTGATATAAGCGGTTTCGTGATTCTGTGAGTTGCATCTCCTATTCTCCTTTACAATATGTGTTAGTTTTCATTTGTTAGATTGATATACGCTGTAGAATATGTTTTAGCAGGCGATTCACTTGCTTAGTTTACACTATTCAGGGATGGCGACGACGAAGGTGAGCTACTTGATAAGGTAGTGGAAAGCGTTCTAAAAAATGCTCCAAAGCCACTGTTGTATGTAAATACCCAATTGGATTGAACCAAAAATTAGAATATTTTGAAACCACATTCCTACAAAAGTAGGAGAGTCAGTGTGTGGAGGCCAACGTTGTGGGCATTTTGGGTGTGGGTGGAGTTGGTAAAACCACTCTAGCCAAGGAATTCTTCAATCTTAGGAGATCATATTACAATAAATCCTCTTTTCTATCTGGTGTAAGAGAAACCATAAATAGAAGAACTGTAAATTATTTGCAGAGTAAGATTTTAGAGGACTTAACAGGTATTAAAAAACAAATTGAGAGTTGTGATGAAGGAGTAGGGATATTTCAAAATTATCTCTCATCTTGTCACGCTCTTATACTTGTAGATGATGTAGATAATGTCTCTCAAATGGAAGCGCTTTTGCCAATTAGCTTGATAGCTATTCTTAACCCCGATAGCTTGATTTTGGCTACCTCTAGGGACAAACATGTCCTCATAAGCTCAGGAGTATTAGAGTCTTCAATTTATAGTCTAAAGGGGTTGAGTCAATTCAAGATCACTGCTATTCCAAGAATGCATAATGCAGTTTCCAATGCTTTAGCAAACGCAACTTCTAGGATGTCACCACTTAGGGATAGATTTATTGTTGAAATTTTGTACAAGCCTTCTATCCCTGATAACATAACTAATCTACGTATTTTTTAGATGATCAACAAATACTGCACTTCAAGGCCAATGTTGATGTCTTTAAAGATGCATCGATTGATGAACACGAGCACGAGCAGTGTCTGCAAGCTGGGGTTGATGAAAAGAAAGATAACCTCATCCCTAAGGGTGTGGTATCTCTAGAAAATCTCTATGACTTGCAGAACCACTTTCAGGGGCCAAGGAACAATAAAACCCATAGCTCCACCATGATGCATGAAAAGATAAACTTGGGAACAAAACAAGATCTGAAGTTCGTCAATCTCGGTACATGCTACACACAACATGAGTGGCAAGCCTTTGTCTGTTTGTTCAAACAGTACCGGGATGTGTTCGCATGGACATATGATGATCTAAAAAAGTATGACACACGAATAATCCAACATGTGATTCCAATCAAAGAAGGGGTCAATCCATTTCAGCAGAAGTTGAGGAAAGTAATTCCGTCACTTGAATCCCTCATACAGAGAGAGATGACCAAGCTATTAGATGCAAGGATCATATACAGAGTTCGTCATTCCACATGGGTTTCCAACCTCGTTCTTGTACATAAGAATTCCATGGAGATCCGTCTGTGCGTTGATTTTCGAAACTTAAATTGCGCCTCAGACAAAGACAATTACCCTACGCCTTCTATGGAGCATATTTTATAGATAGTAAATCGGGCATATATGTTTTCCTTACTTAACGGGTTTTTAGGATATAACCACGTTCTGGTAACAGAACCTGATCGACTCAAAACTACCTTATGTACCAAGTGGGGTACGTTCGCTTATAGACGAATGCCATTTGGGATCGTGAAAGAAGGCACAACCTTTCAGCGTGCCATGGACATCGACTTCCATGGACTCAACAGACAGAGCATAGTAGTGTACCTTGATGACGTGATTGTGTTTTCCAGAAAATGGTGAGACCACATACGCCATCTGAGAAGATATTCGAGCAATATCAGAAATATGGGATTTCCTTTAATCCCAAAAAGAGCATATTTGTAGTGTCTAAGGGGAATCTCCTTGGGCACACCATTGCTAGAAGTGGGATCAAGTTTGATCTGGACCGAGTTTGGACCATTACATAGATTCCTCAACCAGCGAACAAGAAATCAATGCAAGTCCTTTTTGGGAAAGATAAACTTCCTATGAAAGTTCATCTCAAACTATGCATAGATAGTAAAACCAATGCAAGACGTGATCAAGAAGGATGTAGTCTACAGCTAGGGTAAGAGGGAAAATAATGCATTCACCGGTATTAAGTAGGCTATAGCAGAAGTGCCTGCACTTTACATCCTGGATTTCAACAAATATTTCTTGCTATACACCTTTGCCTCCGACGACTCGCTTCTTGCAGTACTCACTCAGAAGGATGAGATGAACAATGAACGTCCCATTTCCTTCATGAGCGCAAGCATGCAGGGAACTGAACTCAACTACCCCGCCATTGATAAACAAGAATACGTAGTATACAAGGTGGTGAAACACTTCAGACCCTACTTGCTGAAGAACCATTTCATATTCTATGTGTCTCACCCATAAGTCCGCTCATTGCTTGTACAACAAGCGTTGGGTGAACGATGTGCGAACTAGATGAAAAACTTGCAAGAGTATGATATTGACATCAAGCTAGTTCATGCTGTTAAGGGTCGTGGTCTCTATAGACTCACAGCAGAGGCAATCCATGCACAGAAGGAAGAAGAATAGCTCGCTGGTTGGGAGCAAGAAATCGAGATGTATGATGTAGAGTGAGCACCACCCACTTAATGCAGAAACTATTGGTATGAAGATGGGCACCAATACTTTGAGCAAGGAACCATAACCTCTCACTTTGTTACAGATCTATTTGGGCATCACTCCCTCAAAATCAGATCAGTACAAATAGGGCTCATTAAATCCTAATTCAGTTGCTACATTCCCCAGACAAGTCATCATATGGAGTGTTTTCATCCATGAAATTTTCCTAGTTTGAAACCCTGTTGAAATGCCTCCTTGGGACACCAACACACCCTTGGTCAAGGGAAACTGCACTGCATAGCAAGTAGGCCCATTTAGACCTGCACTGCGTAGCATTTAGGCCCACTTAAGCATGTGCTAGGCGAGGATGAGCGAAATTGGCATAGGATTCTAGGAATATTCCTTGATTCTAGAATATTCTAGGGGATGCCCAGCTCTTATCTCATCCTATGAGCTCGAATTTGGATAGGCTATGGATCATATAATCATCTATCCTCTCATCCCTTTCTCCATGGATACTAACTATCCAATTATGGAAAACCATTCAATACCCTATTAATGACAAAACCACTTGCATTTCCCTATAAATTGACCACTCATCATAGTGATCAAGGGGCTGGAACTTGGATATTATAGAGAAATACTATTGGTTTGAGACTTGAAATCATTGTCAAGTAATGTTATGCTACTGGATTGATGTTTCTATTGGTGTGATGAGGGTTTGGACTAAGCTGGATGAGTGACATGGCATCGAACCATGTTGGTTGTAACTTCTCCTTCTATTAATCAATAAATTTGTTTGTTCCTTTTCCCATACTTTTGTCTATATCTATGATGAATGAATGTTCAGATGTTGTCAATTCCATTTGTTTACGATAAATAAATCATATTCTTTGATTGTTGTCGTCTTCTATTTATGTTGGAAGGTACCAATTAAGCGAATTCAGTTTGAACGGGAGCAGCGGGAGCAATGCAAAGGAGATCAAAGGAAGCAAAGGATCACAAGTAGGTTCATTTATATTATCTGTTTATTGTAAGAAAAGATTAAACATCTTTACTTCAGTTGTTCTAAATGTAACTACCCACTTAGGGAAGATGTACTTATTCGTAGGTATAAATTCCATATAACAAATTGGCGACTCCACTAGGGAACGACCATTTTTCCTGGTAGTTTACCCTTATCATATTACATCCTACTAGACTTTACTTAACTTCATTGATCTCTTTTAAGTCATTTTGAAATTTTTTTGGTAAAAAAAATGTGCTTAAATGTGTGCTAATAGTGCTCTCTTGCATCAGCGCAGTGTTGTTCTTGACACAATGCGCTACAGAGCATCCTTAGCTTAGAGACAGTGCTCTGCAACGCACTCTCTCCCACTCAAGGCTGCGTTGATCCTTGTCAAGCTAAAAAACCCCTCTTTTGCTTGATTTTTTCCAAAGTTGCTTCTAATGTTGTTTGTTGAAGATTAATGTTTTTCTTTGTCTCTGAAATCAAATTTCATTTCCTTTCCTAGCCCTACTTTGACCTTGATTGTTTAGTGTTTCTTAAGATATTTCTTTATCATTATCAATTCATTTTCAAAGTTAGATTATATTGATTAGTCTTTACTTTTCTGAAAAAAATTATCGTAAAGTCTTCATTTCTTTGAGAAAGAAATTGTCGTAAAGTCTTCGTTTCTTGTGAAAAGCATTGGTTGATCGTTTATGCATTTAGTTTCTTTATGTTCATCTAAATATTAAAGTAATGAAAAGAAAAACATGCATAATTCATTTAGAAGTTTGTGTGTGATTGTAGGAATGGTATAGGGAAAGTTCCATTAGATGTGCTCTATGCTCTTTGTTTAAAGATTCTGATTTCTCTATCCCTTTTAGTTACAGTTTTCATTGTTTAAATCAAATGAAAAAAATGTTTATCATCTTAGTTGTGTTCTAGGAGTTTCAGAAACATCACGTGATGAACTTGGAAGGCAAACTTTTAAACAAGATCAACTAAAAGTTATCTCAATTATCCTAATGGAGCATTGTAATTTAACACATAACATTTAGAGGTCTAGGCTAGAGATGTGTTCTGACGTCGTTAAACATAACAGTTGTCACTAGCGATCTGTGATACATTCCGAGTGTGATACCTCATTCCACGTACGTAAGTATATCATAGCTCGTCCACGTACTTTCAGGTATATCAAGCACTGTTATACTACAAAACGTATAAGGGAATGCTCTCACTGTGCGGTTTCGCATTAGACAGTGCTAACACGGATTGGAACTCCATGTACTTTTGGGTATATTTGGTAGGAATACATTAGGTTTCTATCCATCCATAGATCACTAAATCAGCTTCCTTGTACACTATGATACACCAAAAATAGCATTCGGAGAGATTTCATGCATGTATGTTAAGTCCTTGGTTTACTGAGGCAGTGTATTGCAATTCACAGTTACTTGATAATCCTTTTGCCTAGATTATCCCTCTTTTGTTTTGTTATGTTATTTTGATTAAAATAAAATTAATTGACCGCGGATAACATTCTCCACGTCACTCCTTAGTTGATCTTAGGTTGAGACATATGGAAACAACTCCAGAGTCCACCGATCAATAAATTCCTTTGGACATAAATCCTGGTACTTTTCCTCCTTTTGGAAATATTGGTGCTCCATATATGACTACATTATGCCTTCTAGTATTTACCATTGGCTTGCAATTATGGTTGTTTTCAACCTCCTTGGTTCAAAATGTCGTGATTTCTCCACAATTGAGTACTCCTCCACCTGGAAAAAATCAACCTCCATTTGATCTTAAATTTGACCTTATACCTTCTTCGTCGGTTGTTTCTTCCTGCGCTTCTTCCTCTTCGCCTGGTGAAAGTAATGACACTATAACCAGGTGGATAAGAAGAAGAAAAAAGGGAAGAAGAAGAAGAAGAAGAAAATTCAGCAGGGGGCAACCAAGCAACCATTGCTTCGAATGGAACTTTTGATGAGAAACCGTCCAATAAACCTCACAAACTTTGATATCCTTGCAAACTTGGTGTGGGAGACCATCTTCTTCGAAATGGTTCTGGTATTCCTCAGATCTTAGAAGAATGGTCTTCTCATTCACATCATCCTATGTCATCAATTTCTGGAAATCATGCTAGTGACACACCATCAACTAGTGGTAGTAAAGTTCATGGAAAGAAGGGTAAAGTTAAGTTTCCCTGTAGGTTATGTGAAGGGAATTACCCCATTCACCTTTGTTCCTATCTGGATGAAGCCAAAAAAGTGTTGGATAACCATCCTACTTCTTCGCAACGACTTCCATCTGGTTACAGGAGACTTTCCCTTAATCCTTTACTAGTTGATGAAGTGATAGACCCAAATCAACCGTTAGTCAAACCCACTCTCTCTGAATGTGAATCCCATGAGTCTATATCTGACCAATCACAGGTCGAGGAAACAGTTGACCCGATTTCACCTTCAGTTAATCGTACCTTTCCCATAGAGAGAAAGT
>APFE030025710.1:13788-48247 GCA_000404065.3 Pinus taeda | reverse complement strand
ATTTTAAATTAAGACATGATTAAATTAAATATAAAAAAATGAGAGATTTTTTGTAAGAATAGGGAATTGTTAAATAAAACATAAAAAGCAAGAGTGGACAAAAATATAGTGTATGTCTTAAATTAAATATAAAAAAAATGAGAGATTCTTCGTTAGAATAGGAAATTGTTAAATAAAACATAAAAGGAAAAAGCAAGAGTGGACAAAAATATAGTGTAATTATTAAATAAAAATATTTAACAAAATATAAAAACAAAATCAACCAGTAAGGATGAGCAATTAACATATGCACACGATAAAAAAAAATAAACCAGAGACATCATGAATGAGTAACCCAAAATTTTGCAAGATTCGTGCTATTTGCACTACAAACATATAAGTAACGACCGGAATTTTGCATCGGAAGATTCATGCTATTGGCCCTAGAAACATGACGATGGGAATTTTGCACCGCAAGGTTCATGCTCTTGGCACTAGAAACATATAGAAAATGTATTTTAAATTTTTATGGCTGCTTTGACCAGACTGTGCGATGGCACCCCTGCCTACCAAGTAATTTTTATGGCTGCTTTGATCAAACTGTGTGATAGGCACCCTACCAGGTAAACAGCATATTCGTGCTCACGGGAATTTATACATAAAAGCCCTACTACCCCTTGAAGCTTCATCTTGTTATTGAGTTTATGAATCCACACATTTCCAGATTTCAGTATCAATATCGAGCCTAATTCTATCCCCTCAGGCTTCTGCTGCTTCCTCTTCCATGGCCTCATCATCTTCTGCCTCGACTTCTTACTCTCCTCCTCCCTGGGATATATTTATTAATCACAGGGGCCCCGATGTTAAAAAGACGTTCGCCAGCTATCTGTACCGACGTCTTATTGACAGAAGCTTGAGAGTCTTTTTGGACAAAGAGGAGCTGGAGGCGGGACAAAATATCCCTTCTCAGATACAACAGGCTATCCTTGGTGCTTCTCTCCACATTGCAATTTTTTCACCAACGTATGCTGAATCTACTTGGTGCCTGGACGAACTTGTCCTCATGGTAGACTCTGTAAAATCGGGGAAAATCATTCTTCCAGTATTCTACAAGCTTCAACCTTCTGTGCTCCGTCATACGGTCAAAGACGGAGCGTACGCTCTTGCCTTGCGAAAGCTTGAAGGGAAAACTGCACATGACTCTGAAACTGGTGAAGAGAAGCCACGCCACAACCCAGACAGTTTTCGGAAATGGAGAGATGCACTTTCTTTTGTTGCTAATATAAGCGGTTTTGTGATTCTGTAAGTTGTATCTGCTACTGTCCTTTAAAATCCGTGTTAGTTTTCATTTGTTAGAGTGATATACGCTGTATTTTATTTTCATTTGCTTCATTTACACTATTCAGGGACGACGACGACGAAGGTGAGCTACTGGATAAGGTAGTGGAAAGCGTTGTAAAAAGTGTTCCAAAGCCACTGTTGAATGTGGCAAAATACCCAACTGGATTGACCCAAAAATTGGAAGAATTTGAAACCACGGTCCTACAGAAGCAGGAGACTAAGCGCGTGGAGGCCAAGGTTGTGGGCATTTGGGGTGTGGGTGGAGTTGGTAAAACCACTCTGGCTAAGGAATTCTTCAATGTTAGGAGATCACTTTATAGTAAATCCTCTTTTCTATTTAATGTAAGAGAAAAGAGAAAACCTGTAAATTATTTGCAGAGGAAGCTTTTAGAAGAGTTAGCAGATGTGAAACTAGAAATTGAGAGTGATGATGAAGGAGTAGGGATACTTCAAAAATATCTCTCATCCTGTCACGCTCTCATTGTTGTAGATGATGTAGATGATGCCTCTCAAATTGACGCGCTTTTGTCATTTAGGGCTGTCCTTAACCCTGGTAGCTTGATTTTGGCTACCACCAGGGACAAACATGTCCTCAGAAGCTCAGGAGTGTTAGAGTCCTCAATTTATAATATGAAGGGGTTGAGTCAATTACACTCCACAGAGCTCTTCTGTTGCTATGCCTTGAATCAGCCATCCCCATCACAAGAATTTGCACATCTGACAGATCGATTTGTGAAAGCCTGTCATGGGTTGCCGTTGTTGCTGAAAGTATTAGGGGCACTTGTTTGTGGGCGATGTGAATCTTACTGGGAAGCTACACTAGACAGGGGACTGTCTAACACTGAGATAGAGAAAAGCCTAAAAATAAGTTACGACTCGCTCAGTGAAGAAGATCAGAAAATATTTTTAGATATTGCCTCATTTTTCATAGGAGGAAAAAGAGATGTTGCTGTAAGAATATGGGGTTTGCCGGGGTTCCAAAATCTACAGGACAAGTGTTTGTTGGATGTGTACGCAGAAAATAATATAAGAATGCATGATCACATTCGTGACCTGGCAAGAAATATTGCGCAGGGATCAGG
This sequence comes from Pinus taeda, assembly GCA_000404065.3. NCBI lineage: Eukaryota > Viridiplantae > Streptophyta > Pinopsida > Pinales > Pinaceae > Pinus > Pinus taeda. The sequence goes on along the minus strand of APFE030025710.1, from coordinate 45,845 downwards.
GACCCGTCGTCTTTGGCAGCAATCCATCGAAGACATTGATGATTTGCTGGAGCAATCCTCACATGTAAGTACTTCAATCATTGAAACCTTTGTATTCATGTTAAATTTCAATATTTAATGTTCACAATAAATATGCTTATTTATTCGAAAGAAAGATTTAATCTGTCATATGTATACTTTTCATTTCATATGCGAGCAGATAATGACCCAAGTTCGCGGGATTACCATGCTTGGTTGTCATTTTGAATACTGGCCGCCGGGGTTGTCAGAAATGTCAATCACATGGCGTTCAAGATGGCTGTATAAGGTGTTTGGGGAAAAACATCTCTTCAATGATTCTCCTTCTTGTGGCATTTCGGATTTGGAATTTGTTGCAACTAAAGATCGTTATTTGAAACGCATATTGAAGAAAGCGCGGTCACCAAATCTCAGATGGCTCCGCTGGTATAAGTGTCCATACCCTTGCCTGCCTTCTTGGATACCAATGGAGAACCTAAGAGTTTTAGAAGTGGCCGGGGACAACTTGGAAACACTGTGGCAGAAGGAATCTAGGGTATGCGTATTTTTCTTTTGTAATTTCATTTCATTTTGTACGCCAAAATCCATGTACCTCTTTCTGATAGATGCCAAACATTGCAGCCTCCTCTTCAGTTGCGAGAGCTACGTATCTGGGCTGGCTCCTCATTTTCAAAGTTTCCCAAGTCCATAGGACAATTGAAGTACCTTGAAAAGATTACCATATCAGCGGATCCAGACATGCTCAAAAGTTTGCCGGAAGAATTTTGTGAACTGCCCTGCTTGAAATACTTAGACTTACAGAACTGCAGGCAAATAACATCGCTGCCTGATTCTTTTGGAAGGCTAACAAGCCTCCAGCACATTAAATTAGCTGGTGCTATCAGATTGAGGACGCTTCCAGAATCTTTTGGGAGTTTAAATCAACTCAAAAGTCTATATTTGAGCGGATGCTATAAATTGGCCTTGTCCGGCACCACGCTTGGAAATATTACGACCTTGGAATACTTCAATATCTCATCCTGTTTTAATGTGAGAGAATTGCCCACCCAGCTTGAGCATCAACTGTCCTTGAAAGAATTACACATCGGCGGATCGTGTTTAAAAGAATTGCCCAGCTGGATTGGGAACCTATGCAATTTAGAAAGCTTGCACCTCGTCGAATGTGGGATAGAACACTTACCACAGGAACTTATGAAGATGAACAATCTTCGATATTTAGAGGTGCTGCGTTGTCCGTTGCTGGAACTACCATTTAAAAGGATTGAAGAAGAAAGAGAGTTGAATAAGTTGGAGTCCTTCCATGACGATGACAAATGCTTCTTTGCGCTCAAGGAGCTATATCTGTTTGATACGGCAATATCGGAGGCATTCTTTTCTGGCTGTGTTTGCCCAAACCTTCAGACCCTGATGCTGGTGGAATGTAAGGAATTGACACAAATAGGAGAGCTTTGTGGTCTTTCAAAACTTCAGAGCCTGTCCTTGTCGTGCTGTAGGGAATTGACACAAATAGGAGGGCTTTGTGGTCTTTCAAAACTTCAACAGCTAAACATATTTGGGTGTTTCAGACTAGAGCTGCCAAATCTTGATAGATTGATATCTTTGAAGACATTAAATATTTCTGGTTGCGAAAAGCTGCGGAGCATTCCAGGGTTGGGGCAGCTGAAGAAGCTCACGACGCTATGTGTTAATGATTGCGATGAGATGGTAGAGTTGTCCGGCGCAAAACATTTAATGTTGCTAAAGACACTTTCGGCTCATCGCTGTCCGAAACTAAGGTGGGGTGAGGGGGAGCTGGAACAACTGCGCCAACGATTGAAGGGAGGCCTAAAACCTTACTACCTACCCGTCATGTACCCACACATCCATGAAATGTGTTTATCATTTCATTGACTTTTTGGTTGCAATATATGCCACCAAAAGTAACAATATATGGTTGTGTTTATCATTTCATTGACTTTTTGGTTTACTTAACAACACATATAAAAGTAATAATATGAAATGCAAAGAAGGTTTAGTTTAAGCATATGACATGATGACAATGAAGAGTTATTTTCAAAATAAAGAATAATTTAAAATTACATTTTTAAATTTCATTTTAAAATAGTAAACTCATCATAGGAAGAGTAGTGAATTTATATATATAATAGTAATATATTATTATATAAAATTATATTATTTTTTATTAGACATAAATTTTATTTTATTTATTTAAATGTAATTTAAATTTCCTAATTATATTAATAATTATAAAATAAAAAATTAAAAATCAATAATATTTTACAGTTTAGAATAAAAAAATTTTAATACCAAGTTTTTATAATAAATAATGTAAACCTTAATAAAAACTGAATCCCATAAAAATTATAAAATGGTTTATTAAAATAAAATTATATAAATAAGAAATAATAAGGATGATTTATTGCTATCTAAATTATGAAATAAATTTTAATTTGGAAAAATTTTTTTAAAATGTTTTGTGAAATTTCTAAGTTTATTAACGCTTTATACAACATTTAAATGTTTATAGAAAGTTTGAATATTTTACTTTAAAAAAAATAGAACTACATTAGAAGTTTTGTATCTATGTGTTAATATCTACGTGTTATTCCTATTTAGATTATTCTTTTGATTTGAATTATTGAATGTTATAATTGAGTGTGTGCAAATTAAGATCGAGGCATATTTAACCTCTCGCTTAGATCAAATTTGGAGTGTTTACATGCTAGTCTTGTTCTTTAGTCTACCACAATCAAATGTATAATTTTTTTGTCTAAGAACACATGCCTTGTATGATTTATTGCAAATATAGGGCTAGGAATTATTGTTGTGAGGTGTCTTTGGTGAATGCGAGACTATGTTTCCTTTGGCATGTAATAATAACACAGGTGGCATGATACATCTCGTTCAAGATCACCATTTATGGTTTGCGAAGATTCATTAACAATATAAGGTTTTGTTTTAAGGAGATATGTCCACTCTGAACTATTTATAATTGTTATGTAGCATAGTTCAAACTCCTCTATTTTATGAAAGAGTTATGATTATTCATATGATGCCTAGAAGCTTAAATCATTCCCTACCACCCTTAGGGATGAAATTTTATGGTGGTTCATGGGATTGGAAGGGAATACTATCCAAACATGGGAGGAGATGCAAAGAGTATTCCTGTAAAAATACTAAGAGCATTGCAAAGCCCATGACTTTAGGGAAGAAATTTTTAAAATGACACAAAGATAAGATGAGTGTCTTGAGGATTATATCGAAATGTTTTTGTACAATATTCAACAATCCAAGCGACATAAAATAGATCCTGATACTATTAGAACTATCTTTTTAAGAGGTATTTTGGATGAATCTATTAATGTGTTGAATGTATTAAGACATGGAGATCTATTAGGACATGGAGATTTTTTATTTGTGCAGGGGGTACTCTCATAGTCAAAGCAAGGTCTGGGAAAGGATTTATGGATATTATCCCTAAGAATTACAGACCTATGGCTTGTGGTGTTGCTAAAAACGAACTAGGACATTTACTACAAATCTTTAAAAGTGACTTTTTTGAAAATTTGAATTTACAAGTAGAATTTTTGCAATTTGAAAAGAATCAAGAGGAAGAGAGAGAAGCACTTTCTATTTTATGTCCTAGATGTAGACAAAAATTGATGCTTACGATAGTGTCTTGTAGATGTCACTAATTTATGTGTCATTTATGTAGAGAATCACATGATTTCCCATCATTACCTAGCTTGAAAGAAATCAACCAAGGAGGAAGTCAAGCGCCAAAGAAACTGCATGAAATAGGAGAAAAGAAGCCTTGGCAGCTTGGAAGCTCAGGTATACCACGAGGGCTTCACTAGGGGAGCAATACCATACCACGTGGGTTCATATTGGGGAATATATATTGAGGAAAATTTGACTTAATATATTGGGGGATATATAGTGGGTAAAGGGTTTTTATATTGGCACGTATAAAAATGGAGCTCAAAGTTAATGTAAAAATATAAAGGGGTATAAAAAATGTTAATGAAAAAATAGATACATACAATATCTACGGAAAGTAGGGGTTTTTTAAATTGGGGAGGTGTATTGGGTTCATATTGGTAGGAGGTTAAATATGTGATTTTTAGAGGTATTTCCAATATTTAGTCAAATTAGGGGTATTATTTAGTATGCCATGAACACACGTGATATGTCAGAGGTTCATTGAGTGAAGCCCTTGCGAGGTATACAATCTGATCCTGCACCACATTCTTTTAATTTTCTTGGTCAACTGAATTATTTTCAATATTGTAATTACTCTATGCCTTCGTAGGGATATCCTTAACAACATGGAAAAAGTCACCTTTGGAAATAAGGTCGGTGAGGGTCTCATTATGGAAATATGCCAATGTTTCCCTACCATATGCCACCATAGCGATAATGCGCCATGCCATACCCATTGTATCCATAAACTCAGCCACCCTAACCTATTGCTTTGCCTCAACAAATGCAACCCTCACCACCTCAATTACCACCTTCTCAGCATCTGAGACCTACATAGTTTCCTTCCCAACTAGTACCCAACCCTAATAATAAGTAACCCAACATATTTTTAATGTTGAGCTAGCACCATTTCTTACGTGTCATATCACACTAGTTTAGGCGTGAGACATCCAGCTAAGATTGGGAAGGGATTTGAAAAAAACAAAAAATCCCCTTGTCATAATTGAGAAGAAAATTAAGTAAAAAACTCCTCACCACACACAGTGATGCTACAATAAAACCTACTTCCAAAAATTCAAAGCCCTTACTATATTCTAGTTCACCTTCCTATCTTGAGTAAATTTGGAGTAATCTAACTCGTGCTCTAAATATGACCTGGTTTCTGAGCTTAGGAATATCTGTATTAAATTTCCCTTGTTGTAGGCCATAAAGGAAATTCTTATTTACCCCAAAAATATTGCAAAACTTTGTATAAAGAAACCATGGAGGAAGAGAGTAAAACCACAAACTATTCAATTCGTTGCTAAGACAACTGACTTGATGTCAGTATAAGCCTTAGTAAAAAAATATACAAACATTGGTAATCTAGTTTTTTTGTCCATATTAATGGTATTCTTGTCCCTAATGTTCTAATTGATCATGGAGCCATGACCAATGTTATGACCAGACATACCATGGACCAACTATGGTTGTTTCACTTCCGCCCTATGCCCATTGTTTTAGAGCTTGCAAACATATCTAAAATTAGACCAGAGGGTGTGTTGGATGATGTGATTGTTTCACTAGACTCTTTGGAATACCCTACATGTTTCATATTTTTACAACCTAAGAATCCCATAGGAGGGAATCCCTTGATTCTAGTACAACCATGGTTTTCCATAACAAATGCTTATATTGGTTGTCACTCCAATGACATGCTTATTTCACACGGGGAGGCAAAAAATAAGGTAACCTTATATCCCCCTACGAGATCCACTCAATAATATCAGAATAATAGATGGCTTGAAGAATGTAATAGTGATGAATATACTCAGTCCATTTCTATCATCAATCAAATCCTTCAATTTACAGAATGTACTAAAGATAGTTAAACCCATGATTTTCTTGTTAATCTTGATTCCTTGTATAATTCTAGTTTATTTGATCATATTTTTAGTTTTGATTTTCAAGAGAATTGTAGCTTTAACACTTCATCATTTTGCAGAATTTAGGCACAACCATAGATACCCCTAAATTTGATTTTGTCTTTGCTAATATTAGTCCAGGAAAATCCTTATACATAAACTCTTAACTCAAATAGTATCAACAAGATCAACTGATCAAAATGCTGCAAAACAACCCTATTGCATTCACTTGGAGTTATTAGGATATGAAAGGCATTCCTCCTAAAACATGTACTCGTCGTGTATATATTTAGGAGGGATCCTGACCTGTTCGACAACCCCAAAGGTGAATGAACCTTGTGCTCAAGAATATTATTGATGAAATTCAGAATCTCCTTGATGCCAAATTCATCTACCCCATATTCAATAGCCGATTGGTCTTTCCTCTTGTAGTAGTCCTGAAAAAGGATGGTAGGTGGTTTATTTGAATAAACTATAAAGAGCTTAACAAATCCACCCTCAAGGACTACTTTACCTTCCCATTTATAGATTTGGTGTTGGACACCTTGGTTAGTAAAAAGTGCTTTTCCTTTCTTGATGGCTTCAACAAATACAACCAAATACAGGTTGCACCTAAAGATCAAGACAAAACTATCTTTACACACCCCTTGGGAACATACACTTATAGGGTGCTTCCCTTTGGTTTTTGTAATGACCCTGCTACTTTTCAGTGAATGATTATAGTTATTTATCTAATATTGGGAGTGTTGAGATATGCATGGATGATTTTCTATTTATGGTAACTCTTTTCATGAAGCCTTAGAGAATTTCGAATAATTATTAACAATATGTCATGAGGCTAATATTTCTTTAAGTAATATTAAATGTCCTATGATGTTTAATAAAAGAATAATTCTTGGACATCTTATTTTTAGCGTAGGTATACAAGTTGATCTTGCTAAGGTCGAGGTTATTGTGCATTTTCCAGTGGAAAAATCACAAAACGAGGTGAGAGGTTTCTTAGGCCATGTTAGCTGTTATAGGAGATTTATTGATTATTTTTTTGGGATAGTTGTTCCTTTATTTCAGTTTCTTTCTATACTTACTTTTCATAGAATAATGATTGCCAAAATGTTTTTGAGGAGCTTAAGAAAACTTACTCAAACACCTATTTTGAGGGGACATGATTGGTCACTTCCATTTCACATTTCTATGGATTCCTTGGAGATGGAAGTTGGCACAACTTTGGGACAATAGGAAGGACAATATTTCTACGCCATTGATTTTGCTAGTAAAAATATTACGCCCGTTCAGTTAAATTACATAATAATAAAGAAGGAGTTTTTAGTTGTAATATATGTCATTAAAAAGTTTAAACACTATATTAGTGGATATAGATAATTATGCTATTATTTACTTGATGAAAAAACCAATAAATAATGCAGGTCAAATAGTCCCTGTAGATGATACCTTTCTTGATGAGCATATATTTGTTGTTTCTACTAACTCTATATGTTCTAGACATAACTAATTATGTGATCACAGGAAAAACACCATCACATCTTTAGAAAAAAGTAGAAAATCATCATGTCTAGTGCCTTTTATTCCTGGGTTCAGGGATAACTATTCCGCACTCGCCCTAATTTGGTTATCCAGAGGTGCATGTGATAAGAAGATGTGTTTGACATATTGAAGGATGCCCATAATCAACCATGTTGAGGCCACTCTGCTGACAAAAGGGCTTCTTATAAGGTATTTCATTTGAGCTACTATTGGCCTACCCTCTTTCAGAATTCCAAGGAATATGTTCCTAGATGCGACAATTATCAACGGATGGGTCATCTAGTGCAAGACGATGAAATTCCTTTACATCCCTAGGTATGTATTGAGCCATTTGAAAATGGGCCCTCGACTTTGTGGGACTAGTTACTCTAGCATCACAAAAGATAAGGTATTTGATATAGTTTCTATTGATTACGTAGCTAAGTGGGTAGAAGCTAAAACACTTTCTTATGCTACTAAAAAATAAGTTGTATATTTTTTATTTGAGGAAATATTTATGCATTTTGGTGTCCTTAGAGAAATTGTTACATATCAAGGGGTGAAATTTACCTCAAGGCTTGTGAAGGCCATCATAGACCAATACAAGATCACGAACTTGTTGTAGCATTATAAACACCCCCAAAATTTTTCCTATGCTTTGATTTTGGAGCCTTCCTCCCTATCCACAAGAGCTTATCTTATACTATTTTCAAGTACTCGTGATTTGACCAAGACTTATTTTTTTCATTTTTTCTTGTGTTTTCTCATTTTTACACATATCTGATCTTTCTAAGTCACAAGCTAACCTCCTAACTTGGTCACACAACAGTTCTGGGCTTCCCTCTAGAAACTGTGCAATCCTTGAGGGCAGCGAACCTTGATGATTGGAATTGCGCAGTTCAGACTAGAAATCAGATTTGAGCTCAGAAATTGTGCAGTCATGGAAGGAAACTCAAAACTGAGCCTAGAATTTGCACAATCCCTCACTAAGCTCAGAAACTGCACAGTGCACTAAGCCGCAAAGTTACCCAGTTCCCCATAATTATGTAATATTTCCCAGCAGCATGCATGGCAAGTTTGCTCGAAAAAGAAAAAAGAAAATAAAGCTAAAAAGAAAAAAAATGTCCCTATAAAATAGGGATCCATTATTAGTATCCTGAAGGAGGAACACACACTACTTTAGAAACTTCTGCCAAGTGTCACTTTTTCCTTAATTTTAGGCATACTCGTCATAAATCCCAATTCGCTCAAATGTATTTAATTGACGCCTCTAGAGCTCATTTGGACATTCTATCTTAGAGCTCTATAATTCCCGAGGAGATCAAGGAACCTTCAATGAAGTCATCGTCGCTTTTCGAGTGAGTTTCGCTTTTATCATCTTTTGTTGTTTTTTCTGTCACTTTTTTGTTGTTTCACTGGTGTGAGTGTTGTTTTACTTATCTTGCTTCATGGTTGCTGGCGTTTCAACTTATTTTAGCTTGTAGAAGTTTTGTTCTAAGTTTTTGTTTTCCTTTCACAAGTGTCACATCAGTTTTCTTGTTTTTACACCGATGGTCACTGTTGCAGTGACTTCCTCACATACTTGATTTTCCTTTTGTTTGTTATATTTCTACACTTGATCTACATTGATTCATTCATACTTAGTCAGTTTTTCACTCAAGCTCAAATCATCACTAAGTTCTGCTCATTTTTCACACTTCCACTAAGTAGACATAAACTTTCCTTGGCCATATTTTTCCTTGCCTAGCTCGCCACTGTGCAATCCTAAGGCTCAAGTTGAGAGCTTGGCCTATGGAACTACATAGTCTGTAGTACAGGCTAGTCTAACTATATATTGTGTAGTTCCAGGACTCAACAGTTAAGAAAACACCAGTGGACTTGCCAGTGTGTGCGAACACTCAACTATTTGTAAAAAATAATTTAGATCTAACATGGCACAAGGTTAAGGAATATTTTTAGCAAGGAGCTTCAAAGAATATCTAGAGGGCTGGAAATTTTACATCAGTGTTCAACAGTCGAGATTACATAGGATTGCATGCAGGTATCCAACCTTCCCATGTGCAGATGTCATCATCTTACAATCCAAAGAAGGAAAGAAGTCGCAAGATGAAAGTGGATCATGTTGTTATGAAAGCGGCTTTAGCAAGTGAGGCAAAGAGGAAAAACAAGGTTGTAAAGAGTAGAACAAAGGAAGAGAGAAGCACATCAGAGCATAATGGAGGAATAGAAGCAGAAGTGGGAAGAAGAGAAAAGGAAATGCGAAATAGTAGTATAAATAGTGAAGAAGCAAGCTGAAAAGCAAGGAAAGAACCAACCAATAGTAGAGGAGGAGGGTGAATAGATGTAGGATCGAGATTTTTCTCAACATATTGAGAACTTGTTTGAATTTAAAGACGTGGAGTTAGAATAAGAGCTGTGGAATGAAGATGTCGACCTAACGCTAAGCACATCGCAGGTCACCACTCATTCTCCACATCCTCCATCAGCAGAGCTAGCTCTGAGCGAAGAAGGGGATGTTGTTCCTCTCACTGTTGATTCGGTAATAGACATGTACAATATATCATTTGATGAGTTCCAAAAGAAGATTGTACAAGCGTGGAGAAATAATTTTCCGAGTGATCATGTATCACCTGCGTTCGTTAGAGAAAGGGTGATAGTGGCGGACACCGGGAAGAATCCAAATTCCATTTCCGAAGCCAACTTGGAATTTTTAGGTGAAACAAGATCAAATATTCAGTGTTTGATAGCCAAGAATGAGAAATTGGCACATAACTTATAGGTTGCTAGGGAAAAGGCAGAACAACTCTACGTAGCAGCACAAAGCTTAGTTTTCACACAAGTATACTTGGAGGATATGACAACAGTGACACTTGTTGAAGTATCAACATTTGGAGAAACCATGCAAAACCTCTATGAGCAGTTTGTGACTATACATAAAGTAGTTTTCCATTTGCATGGCCTATAGAGCAGAGCAAATATTTTGTTAAAACTTTCAGGAATGTACAACCTGTCATTCCCTATGTGAAAGAATGGAAAATGCGATACAAAGGGGTACCACTTGACTTGGGAAAGAAAATGAAGCCACAGGAAGAGCTAGAGAAAGCGAGAGTTCATATGTTGATTCATAACAACAAGCATCTCGCCTCATTTATTCATAACATTCAGGCCTCGTATGTACGGTTATATAGTATTTTTGATGTCTTGGTGAAAGCACACAAGATCCCATCAGTTGGCTCGCTCACCAAATACAAACCCAGAACCAGATCTGACAGGATATTGAAGAGTACTTGGAGTAGCTGAGACAAATTGCCACCAAGGAAGATTTGGAGTTGAATAGACAGAACATGAAAAAATACATTGGTGTTTCTCTACAAATTAGAACAATGTTGCTCATGCTTCAAAAGGAGGTTGAAACTAGTTCGAAATCATCATACCTGGATGCCATGGAGGAAAGAGTCTACTTCCATCCAAACACCATTACACCATTTTTGTTGAGAAATGACAACAATAAATTCCAATTTAATTTTTCGTTGAATTAAACTGAGAATTAAAGTCAAAACACAGTTTAATTTGTCCTTGAAGCTTCATCTTGTTATTGAGCTTATTAGTTCACACCTTTCCAGATTTCAGTATCAATGGCGAGCCTAACTATATGCCCTCAGGATTCTATTTCTTCCTCCTCCATGGCCTCATCATCTTCTGCCTCCACTTCTTACTCTCCTCCTCGGGATGTATTTATTAATCATAGGGGCCCCGATGTTAAAAAGATCTTTTCCAGTGATTTATACCGATGTCTTATTGACAGAAGATTGAGAGTATTTTTGGACAAAGAGGAGTTTGAGGAAAGACAAAATATCCCTTCTCAAATAGAACAGGTTATCCATGGTACATCTATCCACATGGAAATTTTTTCACCAACCTATGCTGAATCTACTTGGTGCTTGGATGAACTTGTCCTCATGGTAGAGTTTGTAAAGTCGGGAAAAATCATTCTTCCAATATTATACAAAGTTGAACCTTTTGTGCTTCGTCATACGGTCAAAAGAGGAGAGTATTCTCATGCCTTGTGAAATCTTGAACATAAAAATACACATGACCTTGAAACTAGTGAAGAGAAGCCACACTACAACTTAGACAATTTTCGAAAATGGAGAGGTGAACTTTACATTGTTGCTAATATAAGAAGTTTCGTGATTCTGTAAGTTGCATCTCCTAATGTCCTTTAAAATCTGTGTTAGTTTTCATTTGTTGGATTGATATGCGTTGTATGATATTCTCACTTGCTTAGTTTACACTATTTAGGGACGAGGATGACGAAGGTGAGCTATTGGATAAGGTAGTGGAAAGCATTCTAAAAAGTGTTCCAAAGCCACTGTTGAATGTGGAAAAATAACCAACTGGATTGAACAAAAAATTGGAAGAATTTGAAACCACGTTCCTACAGAAGCAGGACACTGAGTGCATGGAGGCCAAGGTTGTGGGCATTTTGGGTGTGGGTGGAGTTGGTAAAACTACTCTAGTCAAAGAATTATTCGATCTTAGGAGATTATATTACAATCAATCCTCTTCTCTATTTTATGTAAGAAAACCATAAATAGGAAAGCTGTAAATTATTTTCCAAGTAACCTTTTAGAAGACTTAACAGGTATTAAAAGAAAAATTGTGAGTCGTGATGAAGGAGTAGGGATACTTCAAAATTATCTCTCATCTTGTCACACTCTTATAGTTGTAGATGATACAGATGATGTCTCTCAAATGGAAGCGCTTTTGCCAATTATCTCGATAGCTATCCTTAACCCCGATAACTTAATTTTGGCTACCTCCAGGGACAAACATGTCCTCATAAGCTGAGGAGTGTTAAGATTCCTCAATTTATAATCTGAAGGGGGTGATTCAATCACACTCCAAAGAGCTCTTTTGTTTCTATGCCTTGAATCGGTGATTTCCATCACAAGAATTTGCAAATCTGATAGATCGATTTGTGAAATCTTGCCATGGGTTTCCATTGTCGATGAAAGTATTCGGGGCACTTATTTGTGGATGAAGATCGGATTGAGTATGATAAGCCCAAGTCACCCGAAGAAGTCATTGGGAAATGGAAGCACTATTATGAGCATCCATGCTTTCTTAGGGCCTATTGATCCCTTGAATGGTATATGGAGGGATTTTTATAAATCCTAAAGTGTATGTTCATCATTTGGGCCTAGGAATCCCTTGGCGGGATATACGGTAAAGTCTAAGGAAGTCCTGGTTGGTTTTGTTGTGAGCCCCACATTCATGCTTCGAATATGGCATGATAGTGATAGGTTGAAAGAAATATTTGGTTTAGCCCAATCTATGGTACAATGGTACATGTAAGTCCCTGGATTGGTTGGATTTTTCATGTGTGTAAATGTACTTGTTAATATGCAGTTTTGATAATTGTTCTGTCTATGTTATTTTTTTGGTTACATGCTAGTTATATGGATTGATTTATGAATGATCTTAGTCATGGATCTGTTGCAGGCTCGAACTGTCTACCTCAACATCAAAGAAAACCACCCGGTTAGGACTTTCGAGCGGATCCTTGTCCGTTTGGGATGGTGGCTCCGAATGGAAATTATGGGACCAGTTTCCCTTACTATAAAATAAGAAAATGGATGAAGTTATAGATGTTAGAATTATGATGTGATAAATATGACGATAAAGAGTATTTAAACTAACTATCTACCTATTTATATATCTATCTATCCCGATAAATCTTATGTATATATGTGTTTTAAAAGGATCTCTCATACAACATGACAATATAGATTATCAAGCCAATATGAGGTTAAAGAAAATAATGATAACTAATTTAATTAAATTAGTTGATGAATTCATTACACATATAAGATTTCATCATTTATGCATATACTATATAATTCCAATCACACATATCAATAGTGAAGATATGTATGAATTCTTGCAACACACATATGAGAAACTTAATCAAATTACCATTAAACTCTTAAGCAAAGGAAAAACAAACAGATAATAGTACCCGATATATTGTAACTCTGCTCATGAGAAAATAACAATGGTTTAATTTTCTATTAAGATAACTTAAGTTACAATAGTGTCAAAAAAATCTCTCTCCATTCCAATGAAGGGGATTTATAGTTTTAAAACAAAATACAAATATAACAAAGAAGAATAAAAGTCTAAAACAATTTTAGAAAACAACTCTTAAAATAAAACCATAAGACAATTTAGACTTTCTTATAACAACCCGACTAAGATTGTGAAGAATACTTCCCTCCCATATGCTGTTGCAGTTCGTAAATATTTTTCATGGGCTTCAATTCAAGCAGATACCATGGCTAAATGCACATCTGACTGGTAAATATTGCATCCATGAGCGATAGCAACTTATGAGTGGTTGTGTTAGATAAGCATATAAGAATTAGCCATTGGCTGTGAGGCTTTCCATAAGAAATGCCAATGGCATTTTAAGTCAATCTAAGATAGCTTTTCAATCTTCTCGACCTTTTTCTTGGACAATTCCTGCCACGTCTTGGTCAAGAATTTGATATTTGGTAGAGTTCCATTGGGGTAGACTGAAATAATATTTTCCTGAAACAAATTATCACTGGTAGCTTCAATGAGGTCATTGGAGATGTCCCTTGCATTGAATATCATTGTTTCTATATGTTTTAGAAGAATTTCCCATTCTCTGAAGACTATATCCTTATGTGATTCCTCTATTCTTGGGAGATTGGTTGATATCCCTTAAACACCATCTTGCCATGTTATGTAGCCTATAGTTTTCTCCTCAATATCATCAAAATATGTCCTTATATCAGACAATTGGTCTACTAATGTATTGGATGTTTGACACAAATCGTGAATGATAGCTAATTTCTGACAGAAAATGACTTTTCATTGAGAAAGGAGAGTATTTAATTCTCCTGCTTCCTGTTTAAACTCTACCAATTCTGGATTGACTTTTAGTTGTTCAATACTCTACTATAATTCTTGAATCTGAGCATCTCATACCTTTGAATCAGAATCATGTTGAAATTTAAGGGCATTGAAATTATTTTGGAGTTCAACAAGCTTCTCTTGTCATTGATTGAAAATATTTTGCTTCTCATTCTCAAGGCCTTGTTCCAACTGCATAATCCTGTCACATTTTTCTTTCAAAACTTGTTATATCTCTATGGCTTTGTCCATAGTCATAGAAGCAATAGCTCCTAAGAACTGAGTAATGCTTTTGAGTTCCTCTGTAGGAGTGGACTGCGAACCTTTCCATAGTTCAAAAGAAGAATTTTCGGGGACTAAGGCCCCAGATTGGTCAATATTTCTTTTCTTTCTTTGTCTTTTCACCATGGCCTTATGTTGGAGACTGTAGAATATTTCAAGAGAAACAATCTCTTCAACCCTCAACACGACCTCAGAGGTCGGAAATGGTGGTATATTTTCAATATCTTCAACCTCTAAAGGTTGATCTATGGTCCCCATTGTAATCTAATCCTTCACAAACATTTTAGAAATGTCTAAGACTTCTTCTTATGAGGTAGTCTTTGAAATATCAGGTTTATTTCCTTTTAATGAATCTAAGGGTAAACGAGATAATCTCATTTCCTTTTATTCGACAATTTGATTGATTTTTTGTGCATATATCCAGCCTGAAATCTATTTCGAAACTATTGAATAGGTAGCAGACTTTTCAAAGACAACATCAAACTGATTAGGTTCATAAGATAATTTCTTTACACTTGATTGAGCAGTAACATTTTTAGCAATTCCATGAGGATCGTACTACCTATTAGGGATAGTATGAAAATTTAACTCTAAAATAAGTTCACCTCAATAGCTTCATGTTTGAAATTATCTAATGTATACAATTTGGTAGGCTATTTCACGAGCCAGTAGTTTATCAAGAACATATAGGGGAAAAACATGTGGATTAGCAAGACTACCAAAGACCTAAATGTAGGTAAACCACTCCTCACCAAACCAATTCCCAACTCTGAGAAGATTTGTCTTTGCTTCTGGGGAAATCCTAGGAGCTCTCTTGTTAAAGATAATTTGATGAATTAGTAGCATGACACCTTGGCAGATTTTATGGAAATGAGGCTGGTACTTAGAGTCCTAGAGGATATTATGGTATATATGAATAGGAGTTGGATCCTCTAAAGTACATTTCCATCCCATGGATAAAAAGCCATACTATAGCATAGGGAGTCCATAACATAAACACTCATATAAAAATGACAAATTACATTTTCTGAAACTGTATGATTTCTCCTAAAATAAAAAATGTGAGTGTCTAAGTTATCAGATAAAATATTTCTCTAGTCTACAATAAATCCCTCAGAAGCTGCATCAATCATTGGATTCCATTGATCTGGGAATTTCTAAGTATTAGGATAAGTAAATAATCTACATACCATGTCAACAATTTGGCAATAAGGTCCTACAAGGGATTTTACTAAATATATTTCCTTTTCCTCAAGTGTGTGCTTATTGGGATGTCTCCTCCAATCCTTGATGGGTTTTGACCCATGATCGATATTGCTCATGAATTTCTCCATGAACTATTTGTCATATTTATAATGCAGAGATGGAAAATGGTATATCGCACTAAAACCACTCTCAGTGAAAGAGTCGATGACTATGTCATTATTTGTCATGAATTTTCACCCTTGAATGTTCAAGTGCTCCAAGATCCATCGAGTCATATCTATAGAGGGAAAGATCTTGGGTCGAGCAAAAATCCTATGTAAAAATGAATTTGCAACATCGTTGTAGGTGGTATTGGAAACCGGAGAATAATCCTTTGTTGTAACCATTCTCTGAGTAACCCTTGGTCCCTCTTCTTCGAATTCCGATGAGGTACTACAAACATCTAAAGAAAAAATTGTATCCAAAAACAACCCTGGTGTGTCAATATTTTCAGCTAGGGGAGTAGCCAGCTATTGTTGAGCAACTAGTTTCTTTCTTTATTTAGTTACCCTATACATCTCTTCTGAATTGCATTTATCGAGAGTGGCCTGAAAAGGAAAACACAAGACTAAGTGATAATTCTTTCGCCATAAAGGTCTTAAACAAAATAACAATTTTTCATAATGATTTATGTCTTAATAGGGTGAATCATGATAATATTAATTTGAAATGAATAATGTTTTTTTAGAACTTCGAAAACCATAAATTCGACACTCTTGGAAATTAAATGAAAAATGTGGATTCATGTGGGCAATGTAAACATCATCGTATCAGATAACTTTTATGTGAGAAATCCCATGGTTGCACTCTAAAAGTTATGCTATATGAGGCTTCCAATATGTGTTGTTTGAAAATATAATGGTTATAAGTATAGGCATTCAGATATACCAAAGGATTTATATCGATTATTGGAATATTTGGGTTTTTAAAGAGTGGCATCCGATATGAAAAGTCTCGATATGGGCAGAGACGAGAATACTGGAGGATTGAGATATCGAAGGGGAAGAGTATCAAAGATATCAGGTATCGAGAGTGTGAGGCATTAGAACTTTATGATATTGAGAGTTCTTGAAATAGAGGAAGAGTTAGATATCAGCTATCGGAGGTTTGAGGTATCAAAGTTTTTTGAGATGACACTTGTTGAAAGCTACGATATTTGGGAGTTCTAGTATGGCAGGTGGCAATGTTGTGGGGCCGAATTTTCTTTAAAGTATTTAATATAAAAGGAAGCGCCCACTTTATCGTTATATATCGGGAAAGTTCAATTAGGGAATGTTTTATCGTAACTTTCCTATAAGTAATGTTACGATATTTAAATGGTTTGATATAACTTCCCCAATAATGCATTATTTAAAAAAAAAAGGCTTATCGGGTTTTCATAACACTTTTATGGTTTGAATCCTCCGATGTGTAAGTTCCGATATATGAAACCTTTATGAAAGAGGGTTATTTACAAAAAATTTAAATTGTCTTATCTTCATTAGAACTAAAGAATTTTAGTAAAGTTCAAAAGGGTCCCCATTATTTATTATATATCTAAAATAAAAATAAATGGGAAGTTGTTGAGTACTACAACAATTGGCGACATACTGGGTGAAACAATTATCTCTGTAAAAGTAAATGAAATTTTAAGTACTAAATAAAAAGACTTGGATATGTAAACATATTTGAAGTTTTGATTGATAAAGATTAATATGAATAAAAGAACTCATTATTTTGTGAATTGTATCACAACATGTTATTGATGAAAATCTTTATTATCTTTGTTGGTGATTTAATCAGTTGTACAGATAAAGCTAAGAGCTATAGAAGCTTAGTGTTTTAGATAGACTTATTTTTCACTGGTAGAACCAATGTTGCCAGCAAGTGTCCATAGCATTGAGAGGGTTATCATTTAACTAAAATTTAACAGTATTTCATCCACTTATAACAATATTCTTAGAGGTATTAATCTTTCTTTTAAACTTTCTTTTAAAGCATACTTAAAATTCACTGTCCTAGCTTAGTACCCAGCGGATGACAATTCCATTCACAAGTTATAATGATATTGAACAAGTTGACTCATGATGGGACCTCTTGTATTATAGTTATGTAACCAAAATCTATTATCCTAGTTTGGTGACAAGTCATGATAATGTCAATATCGTTAGTTTCCTATGATCATAGTAAGACAGCTCATGATGAGACCTCTTATCTTTCAAGTTTTATATATTTTTGAATTACACTCTAAAAAAATGTAAAATTAGTGGATGAGGAGGTAAATTAACCCAAGAGTTATGGATGATAATTGAAGCCAAAGGATGCTAAAACTTCAAAATAGTCTTCAAATTTTTAAAGAAAACTTTTTTATGACCAATCAAAGGACAACAAGATTTGTTTAAGTTTCAAGTTATGAAATATTTACAACTTAATGGATATAAATAATTCAAAGATTGTAGTAGATGCAATTCCAAACTTCAATGTTATAATTTTTTTTTCTAAAATTTCTCCTTTAATTAGTTAAACTTCATGTAAATGATGAGAGACCCTAATATGAAGTCAAAAGTGTATTACCTAACATTACCAAGGCTAAAGACACCAATATGTACATATTATTATTTACATATTTACAGGAGGATAGATATCCTTAAGAAAATTATTTTTTCAAATCTAGCCCATTAACGGGAAGAGCATCCCTCTTTCCCTATAAATCTTGAAGGATAAAGGTTGATGGGCCTAGTTTCTCAACAATCTGAAATGGGCATAGCCACAATTTTTGAAACTTTGTGTGTTTTCCTTTTCCTTCATAGGGCTTATCCCATTTCAAAACTAAGACACTGATTTCAAAAATTTTGTTATTAACTGAACCTGCATCAAACGAAGATTTGACCAATTTCTAATGGTGAGCATGAATTTGTTTGGCTCTATCTCTCTCTTCTTCTAACTTAAGAATTTGGGACATCCTTAATTGCAAAGCAGAAGAAGGTTTTTCTTCAATAGATTTGATCTGATAATCACCCTATGAGTGACCTCAGTTAAAGATTTATTGAATAGAGGTATTACAGACTCATGTGCTGGTGTGTGTCTATGTTATTTAAGTAATGGATCGATCAGATTGCCAATACACAAACAATTGAAATGGAAAGACAGTAGAGAAATACAGTAAGCAAATACAAAAACACAAGAAATTAATAAGGATTTCACCCTATCCTCTAGGGCTACATCTCCAGTCCAGCTTTTAGTGGTGGCCTTATTTTATTGGGTTTTAAGCAGAGAATTACAATGCAGGAGCTCAATATGAGTCACCTGAAACCAATTTGCTTGGCAGGGTGGTTCTTGGATTTCCCAAGCCACTGGAGTGCACAGACTCGTTTTCCTACCAGCTCTATGACCTTCTGGTATACAATGGAGAGAGCCCAATGTGGTGCTCAGTCCAGACAGATCCTCTCTGGGATGGCTTGAATCTCTCAAGCTCTATGGTGCTCGATGCTGCCTTTGGTCAGATCGGCCCTCTGTCTTCTCTTTCTTTTGCTTCACTATCTTCTTTTCTTCTCTGTGTCCCGTCCTCCTCTCAGGGTTCTGGTTTCTCTATCTCTTGAGGTTCTCTGTCCCTCTCTGTCTGTGTTTTCTGTCTCTGTTCATGGCTTTAAGCCATTCGTTTCCAAGATTGTTCAGTTCCTCTTCCCCGTCGAATCACCTTCTGCAGCTGCACTTGGAGTTCCATGTTCAACGTCATCATCAGTTCACAGGGAGTGGCCACATGTCCTCCTGTAACGCGCCAACCTGCTTCATCGGTTCAATTCTTCAGTTACATTTGTGGAATGAGTCTTCCTCCACTGTGGCAGTCAAACAGACCTCAAATTATTTACAAACTGTGGCTTAACCCTTTTTCGATTCCACTTCCCCATCGGGCGCGATCTCAGCCATCTGATCTGGGTCCCCCAGATCCAACATCGTTCACTCATTTCACGCGGTTGACTTGCTCGACCGTTAGCGTGCGATGAGCGGCGGTTTTCTCTCTCCTTTGCTTGCCACGCGTTGATCGCTGAGTGGGATTGCTTCGCTTCCATCCAAAACCGCTTACTGTTCAAGGAGACTGTTAGTTTCAGTGTTTTCATCCTTCCTCCAGTGATCAAACATGCTATTACAAAATGATTTTAAGGTGTCAAGGTCAAATTTTGTCATTTCAGTGAGTCTTCAAGCAAAATTTGGTGACTAGGTATTAGGTCTAGGTTTTGCTTTTACTCCTTCCAAAGTTGTCCGAATGTTGGTCCATGTCACCATTCAGATGAGTGTGCCATCATTTAAAGGGTTTTCATTATCATGTCAAGTTCCACTGGGTCATTTTACACCTTGTTCATGCTTCAGTTGCGCCTAGGTAAGGTTCATTTCCCTCTCCTAGGGTTTTGAAGGCAATTTCTCTTGGATGGTCAAATCATCGGAAAAACTTGTATCTTTATGTTCATACACCTTCCCCTATCCTTAATGTACCTTAGTAAACACTTCCCATCACTGAGATCCCTCAAATTCCTCATTTTTGCACCAACCCTAGTTTCTTACAATTTTCTAGGCTAGGCCTGTGTTTTTCCCTTTTGGACCCCTTCTCCCCACTCAATATCTGAAATTCCACTTTCCCCTGCTTCCTAACATCCTTCCCCACCTCAAAAAATTTTCTTAAGAATTTAGAAGCCCCTTATCCCCTTCATTTCGCTTCATTTCGACAAATCCCTTGTTCCACACATCGAGATAGGTTTTACTCCAATGATGTTTCTGACCCAGAAAAGATGAATTTTCAAAAATTGAAAGAGGTTTTTGTCCAAAATAGGCCAAAAAAGAAAAACCTCCTTCACTTTTTACACAGGTTTCATGGTTTAGGATAAATGTCAAAAATACAGTTGCCTCGAGAGAATTGATGCACCTCTGTAGTGACCTTGGGAAAATCAAGTTTTCTCCTAGTTTGGTTCGCCAAATGACTTTCTTGATGAGTCAAAGGATACTAGACACAAATATATTTCCAATGAGCTATCATGAGCTCAATTTGGAGTTGAGGAACACCTTTAAAAGTTGACTGCAACAGCACCCTGCCTTGAGGCAACCTCATTTGGCACATTTTGACCCGTCTTGGGAGATTTGATTTTTGACAAGGAAAATGAACTCCAAATTGAACAATTCCAGTTGGGTTGGAAATTATACTCAAATACCTTTCCAAAGAGCTATCCCGCGCCCAATTTGGACACCGGGAAGGCCTCCAAAAGTCTCCTAGAAAACGCACTACGCATAGGGAAGGCGCGGCGCATTGGGCAGCAATTTCCAGTGTAAATTTACACTGGCGCGGCGCACAGGGAAGTCGCGGCGCATTGGGATAAAAAGCTTGATTTCTCTCAAAAACTCCTTAAAATTGCCAAAATCACTCAACTCTTCTAGTGTGCAAGTAATTTAAGCCCTCTTCCTTGCTAGTGAAGGAGTTTTTCATACAATTTATGGTGGTTGTGTAAAAGAAAATTCAAACCCTAATACCTTGCAATTTGTGCTCACAAACAAGTGCTTAGGGTTTGTAGTTGGTGTTTTTGTTTCCAAATTCCATTTCCTCACTTCCACACTCTTTGTTTCCCACATTCATTTTCTAGTTTCATCCCCATATCCCTAATTCCCATATCCCTAAATTCGCTAACCCTATATTCCTAACTCCCACTATCCCAAACCCTAGCTACACATTCCTAAACCCTAATTGTTATCCTAAAGTATAAAAACTATCCCTAAAACCCTTCTATTCCCCAAATTCTAGTCAGAAACATTTCTAAAACTCCTCAGCAGCAACTTAACAGTGTTTATCATTTTTCTCTTATCAAGATTGTGGTGGTTCATCAGCTTGGTTTGCAGGGCATCACGTTGGATGATTTCATCTCTTGTGATTTCTTCAGAGCTTCACAGGGATTATCAGAGGTTAAGCATGATACAGGTGTACCTTCTCATCAGTATGAGTGCCATGAGACCGCTAATGTGCCAGTATTCATCACATACTAGAGGGGCACTAGACATTTGTTTGCAGCAGCGAAGCAAGTGTTATCTCCACCTGGCGTGGAAGGGGCCTCGCTTCCAACATCAGCGCCACAGGTACAGGACAAAGGCAAGAGGCCAATGCAGGATGAGGGGCCTTCAGGTGAACGAGAGACCGACTTCATTCTCCTTCATGATGATGATACATATATGGGCCTGGAAAGTGCCAAACTTAGAGATATCATCCAGGAGCAGCAGACAGATATCAAAGCCTTGTCCCTTGACTTGGAGAGGGCTAAGTGGAATATAAAATACTTGGAGCAAAGGAATAAGCAGCTTGAGGATCAACATGCGATTATGGAATTACAAAACATCAGGGAGAATCGTCAAGTTGCCCAAGAGTTTACTTCGCTTGAGCAGGAGATCAGTGTTGATCGGGAGTCTTGGCTCGAAAGTGGCAACATCCACTTAGAGAGACTATTGGAAAAGGCCAATAAGGACCATGCATTGCTGAGACACATGGCTTTCCACTACATGGCACGGAGCAAGGTCTGCAAGGCACGAATCAGGAATCTAAAGGCAAAATTCAAAAAGGCAATAAGGAAGCAAAAAAGGAAAAAGGAGCTTGATCGTCTTGAGATATTGGCTGAAGCCTCTTTAGCCCAGCATGAAATTTGATAGAGGAGGTCCAGCTCAAATTTCAAGAAATTTGAAGCAAATTTTGCATTTTGAAAATTTTTGCACTAAAAAACAAGTTTTTTCTCCCTATGTGCCGCACCACGTGGCGCTCGCTTTTGCTAGAGGGCTCCAAATCCAAAAAAATTTGCATTTCTGGATTTTTCATGATAAATTATGGTTTCTGGTGCATGACCAAGAAATTTGGGCAAATTTTGAGTCCTCGGAGGTCAAAAACACTCAAAAAATGACCTCACTGCCCCTATTTTGACACACAGGAAGCAGTCTTGGGAGATTGAAGTTTTGGAGGGGCAAATGACATCCAAATTCAGAAATTCCACTTGCGTTGGAAAGTAGACAGGCAGGGCTTTCCCACAAGCACACTTGAGCTCAATTTGGACTCCGGTAAGGGCCTAACAATCAGCTCCAAAGTGGCATGACGCATAGAGAATCAGGCGCGGCGCATAGAGGATTTTTGCCTATTTTTCACTGTTCAGCTCAGAAATTCGCCCAGTTTTGACCGGTTTTGCTTCTTGATGTTATTATTGACCTTTCATGATGTAATTTGATGACCATGATGTAATATTGGCACATTTTTACTTGTTCTAGAAGATTCATTCACCAAAAGGTGAAATGTGAGTGAATGAATCAGTTTCCTAACATATAGAGGCAAGTTGTTTCATTGCCCATTTTTCAGTTCCTTGTTTAGATATGGTTGAAATAGCTCGTAGAATGATGAGTTCGACCCCTAGAGGCATGGGAAGGAGTTAGGCTTGTCTATATTATATAATTTCTCAGTCATTTTCATGGTTGGATACTTTGGATTGCTTGGCACTCTATTGTACATTTTCATTTATGCAATTTTGGCAAAGGAAAGACCAGGGTTTTGCAGCACTTGTTGGGATCCATGTGGTTTAATGTTTTGATGGTGTGTTTCTCTATGTATTTGTAAGTTCACTAATGTTTATGTGTATCATTTTCCCTTTTGTTGTCTTCTGCAATTAAACAAATGAGTGATTAAGGTAGAATTCATTGGACTGCTGTGCTTTGCCTTGAAATTTTGTTTAATTCTACATGTTTTCATCTATTTGAGGAGGACTCTTGAGACCCTCTTGCCCTCCTTAGCTCCTCACCGGTCTGATCCATCCATTCATTCAATATAAAGCATCAAAACTACAACCTACCTTGCCCCAACTAGAACTCTGCGAAAATCTGGCCTCATCCCCGGACCCAAAATTTGCCTGTCCCTTTTTTCCAACAAAACCCTTAAAAACTCAAATCAAATCCTTGCACTTAATACCTAGCCTAAAATCAGCTGCTAAATCAGTCATCTCAAGCCCCATTTGATTATTTTTCGCTGAGATAGACCTGGAGAGATCCCTCTCCTGTCCTCGTAGGGCTAGCTACGAGGCTGAGCGTGGTTTGATGTGGACCTACAAGCTTACCTTTTTAGCCTGAGGTAAATCTAGGCTCTAGCATAGTGGCGACCATACTGGGGAAGAAAATGGTTTGCTTGTTGATGTCATTTGTTTTATAAGCTACAGACGGACCCTGAAGTTATGCCAGGTAGCCTTCGAAACGCTTTTGCTTTGCATTAGCGGAAGTAGATAAATGCTGCTTCAGTAAATCTTCGATCTAGCTTGTAATTGTGACACTTGACTTGTAAATTGCCCCAGTACATGTATCAAGTTAGATCTGATGGTTGATGGTGGACAACGATCAGACACCGCAAGGCTGAAATCATTCACCTGGCGACTCCGTTTACTGAAAAATCTAGAAATCAATCATTCACCTGGTGACTCCACTACAGGAAGATCAGTAGCTTTAAGATTTTCAAGATGGAACGGGTTGCAAGAAGATACGCTCCCATGAGCCGAGATCACATTCCAGGTTTTCTGAACAAAATGCCTAAGGTATATTGGCAAAGGAATTTGCCTATGTTTAAAGATGATGATAGGAAGGATGCTGCCTTACATCTGGTTAGATTTCACATACATATTCACAAGTTGAAGGTTGATTTTCCTGAAGATTGTTTGATGAAGATATTCATGGCCACTCTGGAAGGTGAAGCTCGATCTTGGTATGAAAGTTTGCCGCCTGCTTGTATTCACTGTTTAAAGGATTTTCATACCATGTTATTTGAGAGGTATAAAGAATCTTATCCATCATTAAATTTGGTTCAAAACTGTTGCAAACATGTTTATAGTTTTATTGAAAATCTTGAGAAAGTTTATGAAGATGATGACTTCATGGATGATGGGATCATGGAAGCCCTGTATGAAAATCCATTTCAGCAGCATAAAGAGAGTGATACTTATCAAGATGATCAAGAAAATTTGCAGCAGGATCAAGATCCTAGTACGTTGGAAGATGATGAAAGAGAAGGTTTTATTTTAGATCTGTCCATAGAAGAAGATAGCATGCAAGAAAGTCAAGTTTCAATCTCAGAATGTGATAAAGTCAAGTCAGTTATTTCAGATCTAGATTCGGATCGTGATGATCAAGACAACCTTGTTCTGAATCCCATGAAGGAGAGCTCTGCTGTTGAGATCATCTGGAATGAAGAAGACAGAGTTGTTGAACAAAGCCTTCATGAGGAGGTAATCCAGTCAGTTCATGAAAAAAAAGATGAAACCTTTGTTCAAGTAAGTGAAAAATCTTCTTTTGATAATTCGGTGGTAAAGGATAATTTGGATAATTTGATTGCCATGTCATATGAAGATGATCAGTAATGTTTCCAAGTTTCAGAAGGTCGGGACTGTTATTCAGGTTTGTCATGTTTTGGAATGTTATTTCAAGAAGATAGTAATCGCTTGAGCAAAACAAAACATAAAGTATTATCTCCCCTGTCTGAAGATGAGATAGATCGACTCTTGAAAGGTCAGGTTACAGTGAAAGCTAATGCAGGTCTACAATGTGCACATGGTCAAGAAGGTGATGGTGGAACTTCTTCCTCTTTTGAAAATGGTGAAAGTCTTGTAATTAGCTTTATAGATCAGCAAACATATAATATTTTCTTTCATGAATATGATAAGGCTGTCATGTTTGATGATCTTGAAGATTGTTTTTTTCTTAAGAATGACCTAGGCCATGAAGTTGAGGAATATGAACTTGAGAGAGACAATATGCCAGAATTTCTCACGGTCAAGGAATTTACAGCTAACACTTAGATGGTAGAAAATTATACCTCTCTGTGCCTTCCTATCACTCAACCAGCTGTTCTTTCAGATTAGAATGAAGGGAGTACTTGTATTTTTGCTGTTGGATCTCAAGACAAGCTAGTGCTTTAGGATTTTCAAGATCCTTTTGGCATTCTGTTGCAAGCATTAGAAAAGATAAATATTGCCTGGTTCATTATCATAAGCTTTGGTTTTAGTGGTTATTGTGAGTTGCATACAGGTTCATTGTTTCGCCTGCTCGAGAAAAGTGAGAGAAAAAATTTGGTATGTAGCCATCTGCTGAATTGGTTACATTGGAAAGCTCATTACACATGATTGTACATATTTCATTAGTATGCAGGTGGTTGTCATCATGATTTTAAATCTTGATGGACTGCTGCCCTTCAATAAGCTTTGTAAGTTCTTGTTTTAGTTAAGTCAGTCATGAGTCATTTGTAAGTCAGTTTTCATTTTTGTTGTTAAGTTAGTTTGTGTCGGTTTTCAGTCATGCATTTTAGCTTGAGTTTTGACTCCATTGCCCAATGGATGAAGTCACTGTCTATCTCTCCCAAAGATCTGATGTTCTTAGCACCTCCAAGGAGCTACCATCCCCATTGGAGCCAATGTTAGTGTCAGTCTTTTCAACATTCCTCCAGTGATCAAACATGCTCTTACAAAATGGTTTTAAGGTGTCAAGGTCAAATTTTGTCATTTCAGTGAGTCTTCAAGCAAAATTTGGTCACTAGGTATTAGGTCTAGGGTTTGTTTTTACTCCTTCCAAAGTTGTCTGAATGTCGGTCCATGTCACCATTCAGATGAGTGTGCCATCATTTAGAGGGTTTTCATTATCATGTCAAGTTCCACTGGGTCATTTTACACCTTGTTCATGCTTTAGTTGTGCCTAGGTAAGGTTCATTTCCCTCTCCTAGGGTTTTGAAGGAAATTTCTCTTGGATGATAAAATAATCGGCAAAACTTGTATCCTGATGTTCATACACCTTCCCCTATCCTTAATGTACTTTATTAAACACTTCCCATCACTGAGATCCCCCAAATTCCTCATTTTTGCACAAACCTTAGTTTCTTGCTACAACTTAGCAATTTTCTAGGCTAGGCCTGTGTTTTGCCCTTTTGGACCCCTTCTCCTCACTCAATCTATGAAATTCCGCTTTCCCCTACTTCCTAACATCCCTCCCCACCTTACAAAATATTCTCAAGAATTTAGAAGCCCCTTATCCCCTTCATTTCGCTTCATTTCGACAAATCCCTTGTTCCACACATCGGGATAGGTTTTACTCCAATGGTTTTTCTGACCAAGAAAAGATGAATTTGGGAAGCCTGAGAGAGGTTTTTTTCCAGAACAGGCCAAGGAAGAAAAACCTCCTTCACTTTTTACATAGGTGTCATGTTTTAGGAGAAATGTCAAAAATACAGTTGCCTCAGGAGAATTGATGCACCTCTGAAGTGACCTTGGGAAAATCACGTTTTCTCCTATCTTGGTTGGCCAAATGACTTGCTTGATGAGTCAAAGGATACCTAGACACAAATAGCTTTCCAATGAGCTATCATGAGCTCAATTTGGAGTTAAGGAACACCTTCAACAGTTGACTGCAACAGCACCTTGCCTTGAGGCAACCTCGTTTGGCACATTTTGACCAGTCTTGGGAGATTTGATTTTTGATAGGGAAAATGAACTAAAATTTGAAAAACTAAAGTGGGGTTGGAAAGTAGACTCAAATACCTTTCC
Source organism: Pinus taeda (assembly GCA_000404065.3). NCBI lineage: Eukaryota > Viridiplantae > Streptophyta > Pinopsida > Pinales > Pinaceae > Pinus > Pinus taeda. The sequence goes on along the minus strand of APFE030025710.1, from coordinate 18,676 downwards.
AATGAACTATCCTGCGCCCAATTTGGAAACAAGGAAGGCCTCCAAAAGTCTCTTGGAAAAAGCACTACGTATAGGGAAGGAGCGGCGCATTGGGCAGCAATTTCCAGTGTAAATTTGCACTAGCGCGACACATAGGGAAGGCACGGTGCATTGGGCTAAAAAGCCTGATTTCTCTCAAAAACTCCCTCAAATTTCCAAAATCACTCAACTCTTCTAGTGTGAAAGTAATTTAAGCCCTCTTCCTTCCTAGTGAAGGAGTTTTTCATACAATTTATGGTGGTTGTGTAAAAGAAAATTCAAACCCTAATACCTTGCAATTTGTGTTCACACACAAGTGCTTAGGGTTTTTAGTTGGTGTTTTTGTTTCCAAATTCCATTCTCTCACTTCCACACTCTTTGTTTCCCACATTCATTTTCTAGTTTCATCCCCATATCCCTAAATTCACTAACCCTATATTCCTAACTCCCACTATCCCAAATCCTAGCTACACATTCCTAAACCCTAATTGTTATCCTAAAGTCTAAAAAATATCCCTAAAACCCTTCTATTCCACAAATTCTAGTCAGCAACATTTCTAAAACCCCTCAGCAGCAACTTAATAGCGTTTACCATTTTGCTCTTATCAATATTGTGGTGGTTCATCAGCTTGGTTTGCAGGACATCACTTGGGATGATTTCATCTCTCGTGATTTTTTCAGAGCTTCACAGGGATTATCAGAGGTTAAGCATGAGACAGGTGGACCTTCTCATCAGTATGAGCGCCATGAGACCGCTAGTGCGCCGGTATTCATCACATATCAGAGGGGAACTAGACATTTGTTTGCAGCAGCGAAGCAAGTGTTATCTCCACCTGGCGTGGAAGGGGCCTCACTTCCAACATCAGCACCACAGGTACAGGACAAAGGCAAGAGGCCAATGCAGGATGAGGGGCCTTCAGGTGAACGAGAGACCGACTTCATTCTCCTTCATGATGATGATACATATATGGTCCTGGAAAGTGCCAAACTTAGAGATATCATCCAGGAGCAGCAGATAGAGATCAAAGCCTTGTCCCTCGACTTTGAGAGGGCTAATTGGAATATAAAATAATTGGAGCAAAGGAATAAGCAGCTTGAGGATCAGCAGGCGAGAATCGTCAAGCTGCCCAAGAGTTTACTTCGCTTGAGTAGGAGATCAATGCTGATCGGGAGTCTTGGCTCGAAAGAGTCAACATCCACTTAGAGAGACTGTTGGACAAGGCCGATAAGGACCATGCATTGCTGAGACACATGGATTTCCACTACATGGCACGGAACAAGGTCTGCAAGGCACAAATCAGAAATCTAAAGGCAAAATTAAAGAAGGCAATAAGGAAGCAAAAGAGGCAAAAGGAGCTTGATCGTCTTGAGATGTTGGCTGAAGCCTCTTTAGACTAGCATGAAATTTGATAGAGGAGGTCCAAACCAAATTTCAGGAAATTTGGAGCAAATTTTGCATTTTGAAAATTTTTGAACTAAAAAACAAGTTTTTTCTCCCTATGCGTCGTGCCATGTGGCGCTCGCTTTTGCTAGAGGGATCCAAATCCAAAAAAATTTGTATTTCTAGATTTGTCATGATAAATTATGGTTGCTGGTGCATGGCCAAGAAATTTGGGCAAGTTTTGAGTCCCCAGGAGGTAAAAAACACTCAAAAAATGACCTCACTGCCCCTATTTTGACACACAGGAAGCAGTCTTGGGAGATTGAAGTTTTGGAGGGGAAAATGGCATCCAAATTCAGAAAGTTTACTTGGGTTGAAAAGTAGACATGCATGGCTTTCTAACAAGCACACTTGAGCTCAATTTGGACTCCGGGAAGGGCCTCAAAATCAGCTCCAAAGTGGCACGATGCATAGAGAATCAGGCGCGGCGCATAGAGGATTTTTGCCTATTTTTCACTGTTTAGCTCAGAAATTCGCTCAGTTCTAACCATTTTTTCTTCTTGATGTTATTATTAACCTTTCATGATGTAATTTGATGACCATGATGTAATATTGGCACATTTTTACTTGCTCTAGAAGATTCATTCACCAAAAGGTGAAATGTGAGTGAACGAATCAGTTTCCTAACATATAGAGGCAAGTTGTTTCATTGCCTATTTTTCAGTTCCTTGTTTAGATATGGTTGAAACAGCTCCTAGAATGATGAGCTTGACCCCTAGAGGCATGAGAAGGAGTTAGGATTTTCTATATTATGTAATTTCTCAGTCATTTTCATGGTTGGATACTTTGGATTGCTTGGCACTCTATTGTACATTTTCATTTATGCAATTTTGGCAAAGGGAAGACCAGGGTTTTGCAGCACTTGTTGGGATCCATGTGGCTTAATGTTTTTATGGTGTGTTTCTCTATGTATTTATAGGTTCAATGATGTTTATGTGTATCATTTTCCCTTCTATTGTCTTCTAAAATTAAACAAATGAGTTATGAAGGTAGAATTCATTGGACTGCTGTGCTCTGCCTTGAAATTTTGTTTAATTCTACATGTTTTCATTTGTTTGAGGAGGACCCTTGAGACCCTCTTGCCCTCCTTAGCTCCTCACCGGTCTGATCCATCCATTCATTCAATATAAAGCATCAAAACTACTGCCTACCTTGCCCCAACCGGAACTCTGCGAAAATCTGGCCTCATCCCCAGACCCAAAATTTGCCTGTCCCTTTTTTCCAACAAAACCCTTAAAAACTCAAATCAAATCCTTGCAGTTAATACCTAGCCTAAAATCAGTTGCTAAATCAGTCATCTCAAGCCCCATTTTATTATTTTTCGCTGAGATAGACCCGGAGAGAGCCCTCTCCTATCCTCGTAGGGCTAGCTACGAGGCTGAGCGTGGTTTGATGTGGACCTAGAAGCTTACCTTTTCAGCCTGAGGTAAATCTAGGCTCTAACAAAGCCCCCAATCAATACCGCTGGTTTCGGAGCGGGTTCTACCTTTAGCTTTTAGCCCTTTTGTATTTTTCCCTACGGTTCTCCTGCTCCCCACACGACCGAGTGCTTGGGGCTTCCCCATTTCGAGCCTTTTGCCGAGCAATGCGTGATCAAAATCCACCTCTGTTTCCCGATCCGGGCCTCCCAGGGGCTAATTCGGCCTCCCGCGCAGTCGCCACAGGCCTCGATCAGCGCGCTTTGATTGAGGTCCTCGTCATTCCATGTTGGCTGCCATTGCCACTGGTCTAGGGTGTTTTGGAATTCTTTGATGTTTGTCCAACCTGATACAATGATGGTCTTTCTAACAGTTCTTTATGGATCCAATTCGGATCACGGCCTTCCCACTGAAAAGCTTTTGGACCACCAAAAGTTGGTTTTTAAGCATCGACTAAGTGAGGGTATTGTTTTCTCACTTGCCCAATCTCAATCCACTTTGCACTGCTTGGCTTTGAACCTTTGAGCCCATCCTGAGGTACTCCACATCTCCTCTGTGTGTTGTCCTCACCTTCCTATCCAACACTGTGTCTTCCTGCAGTTCATTAAGATATTCAGGTCGCAGGTCATCGATAGAAGGCAATTGACTTTGCTCTTTAGGGTCCTCAATCATTGAAGGTTCAAACAATCTCACGCAATTTTCGTTTACGGCTGAGTAGATGTGCATGTAAGCTGGTAGATCAAGGCGAAAAGCATTTTTACCAATATTCTCAAGTATTATAAAGGGTCCATACCTGATAGGTTTTAGCTTTTTACCTTCACCTTGCATCCTGTCCTTGCTGATATACAACCAGACCTGGTCACCAACCTGGAAACTATGCTCCATCCGATGCTTGTCATGCTTAGCCTTATACTTGACTTGGCTCTTTTCCGGCTGTTCCTGTACCGCCTGGTGGATCTCTTGGATATGTTCAATGAACCTAGTTTCCCTGTCCACATCACTGTGTCCATCAACCATGGTATCTTTACCAAAGACAAAATCCAAAGGGGACCTTGATGTGAAACCAAAACAGGTCTCAAAAGGAGATCTATGTGTAGAAGAGTGTTTTTCTCTATTGTAAGCATGCTGGACATAACACAAATGTTCATCCCAAAACTTAGGATGTTTACTGCAATATCCTCTCAGTAACTAGATCACTGTCCTGTTAACTACTTCTGTCTGGCCATTTGTTTGTGGATGAAAAGCTGTGCTTTTCTTTAGTTTGGTGTCTATTAGTTCCCACAGACTCGACCAAAACTTCTCCACAAATCGAGTGTCTTGATCAGATACAATGGAAGTGGGTAATCCAAAATGAACCCATACATGTTCAAAGAACGATTTTGCAGTTTGTTCAACTGTAATCTGTTTATTACAAGGTATCAAAATACACATTTTGCTGAACCTATCCACAACAACATAGAGATAATCATGACCTTTCCTAGACTTAGGTAGTCCTCCTACAAAATCCATGGAAATACTTTCCCAAGGGTGAGAAGGAACTACCAATGGAGTGTACAAGCCTAGTTTTCTATTATTGGGCTTGCTTTTAGCACACATAGCACACCCTCTTACATATCTAGAAACTGTCTCATTCATTTTCGGCCAATAACAAAATCTTTGTAGCTGTGCAACTGTTTTACTTACCCCAAAGTGACCTGATATCAGAGAAGTGTGCGCTTCCCTAATTATCTTTATCCTCTCAGTTTGTGGAATGTAGAGTTTCCCACAATGGTATAAGAGTCGGTCTTTTACATGATAATCCAATTCTTCTACTCTTTTTTTCCTTGACTCAAAGTTGCATACACATATTTAAAGTCCATATCCTGAGCATATTGTTCAATGTAGCTCTCATGTAGTACATAATTATGCTTACGTATGGTAGATGCATTTATAATGGGTCTAGATAACATGTCTGCAACCTTGTTATGTATGCCCTTTTTATATCTGATGACTAAATGAAACTGTTGTAGAA
>APFE030025696.1:146106-179628 GCA_000404065.3 Pinus taeda | reverse complement strand
AAAAAATTACTTTTTTTTTTTTCATATGAAAAACACCATGCTCACACACACACACACACACACACACATATTAAATTATACATTTTAGACTAATGTTTTCTATGTGAACACATGCATACCTCTTAAGGTGTGCAAAAAATTGCAAGGATAAGTATTGCATTTAATGGAAAGTTGAGAGATTACATGACACTAATTTTTTTGTAAAAAATATCATTAGGAAAACAACATAATTTTACACATATTGTCTTTTTACTTGAAATCAAAATTCACAATGCTTATATGAATTTTGAGGGCTTCAATTCGATAAAAAAGGAAAAGCTTGAATTTTCATTGCTACATTTGGCCCAAAAGTGTAACCCATATTCATGCATTCACCCTTATTAATAATTAAATTTTATCTACTATGAAAAAAGAAATTATACATATATACATTATAATTCATAAATATAATCTACGTAAGATATGTAGGAAAAACTACTTGGTCATCATAAAAAAAAAGCCATTATAAGTTTTGATGTCATACTATAAATTGAACTATGTTCGGAGCATAACCACATTTCTACTAACCACTCGAACTATTAAAAGTATTACTACATCAAAATTTAAGTAGAAATTGTAGGGTGATAAGGAGTTAGAGGAAAAATGATTCAATAATAGTTCAATAAAATCCTTCAGTAATATTAGATGGAAATTGATTTAATAATAATTTGTGAAAATCCTTCAATAATAACTCTTGAAAACCCATCTATTCCCATGAATAAAATAAATATCTAATGATGGGTTGTCACATCATCTTTTTGTTGGGGAATTTTACCACAAGATGGGGCCTTAACCTTTGATCGAGCATAACTCCCTATCGAAGATGAACTATGAGGCATGCCATATATCGTTTGAATCAACAAGATAAGGTGCACTTAATGATTGTGGCATTAGGAGCAAATCCATTGATTTTCATCCTCAAATTAATCAATAAGTGTGGGCCTTCTAGGTCTTTCTAGGGCTTCTTAACCATTGGAGATTCAAAAATTGCAATACAAAAAGATATTAAGAGCGTTCAAGCACTAATGTTGGCATCAATGGAAACACCATTCAACACTATGTTTGGTACCCCTTGTATTGGTTTCTGTTTCAGTAGGTTGGCCTGAGAGAGGAGTCACAGGCCATTAGACTTCTTGATAACCCATACTACATTTGACAACCTGGCTTTCATCTAGAGGGAGGGACACTATTAGCACTGTGTTTTTTTTCCCTATGGATCGAGGGTTTCCAATTCTCTACCCTTCTTTGCGACTGCAGTCAGTGGTATTCTCATGAATTTTTTGGTGTTTTGTATTTTCGAAGAAGGTTCTTTTCCTGGGAGGCATGGGAGGTTCTCCCTTCTACAGAGTCTATGGCTACCCCAAACTTGGGTTTACATGTTCCTTAGAGAATCCTAGATTGGTAACTTCATCATATTCATAATGGATCTTTGTTTTGTGTCGATCTTAATGACGTTTTGGCCTTCTATATTTCTAGTTTGTCATCTCCTTTTGACATTGTGTAATCATTTTTGGCAACTACGTATTGGAAAACAAATCTTGTAACAATGAGGCTAGTACAATTTTGGAAAACAATGGACAACGATGTAATATTTTAGCATAAATAAAAAACCTTTATTTACAAAAAAAAATTGATATGGAGAGGTATGTCCATTGTCCCACAAAATATGGGATCTCAATAAGATCATGTAGGCTTCCAAATACAATTTAGTATCTAGTTTAACCATGACCTTAAAAATAAATTATTATTGTTATTATTGAATAGACATTTTCTAAAATTAATCTTCACTAAATCAACATATATATCATAAATATAAGTATTTATCATATTACATTGTAATAATATTTTTAGTAGGAAAAAAAATATTACATATTATTAAAAGATTATAATTAAATAATTTAAAATTCAAACATATATATGTGTATGGGAGTTGTCTATAATGCGACTTTTTGGAGATTCCGGTGACGGAATCCGGCAAAAGAAATTGCAGTTAAAATGGTTTTTGTTGCAGTTAAAATGGTTTTTTAACTGCATATTTGAATTCAGCACCCTGGAAAACCCCTGGGACGCTTTGATTGTGCAGAAACTAGCTATCAAACTTATGATTCCAGTAATTTACTGCCGGATTTTGACCGGAAAAAGCCACCAGAAAGGCTTTCAAAAAGTCGCGTTAAAGACAACTACTATGTGTATGTGTTCAAGACTCTGTATTTAATAATAAACAAATATCCAAATTATTTACATAACAATCTCTCTCTCTCTCTCTCTCTCTATATATATATATTATTATATATATATATATATCTTTTTTATAAAAAAAAAAAAACCTAAAATTTTGTGAAGGTTGTGCATTACTCTCACAATTTTAATGCATCTCATTCAGTTACATTTTAAACCAACCCTTATACTCAATCGGGTAACTTTCTAATTTACTCATTCATATAATATATATATTTATATATATATTATATATATATTATACTATATATATATATTATAATATATATATATATATATATTCTATATATATATTTATATATATATATTATTTTATTTTTCATTTCATCACATTAGAGAAATTTTGAGATCTAAAATGGGCCTCAAAACAAAAATGTACAACCAAAATCAACTTTGTAAGAACCAATAGGATTCAAGATGATGATGTCAACCATGGGGGCTGATTCACTATTTCTGGAGTGAAAGTAAAAAAAGAAAAAAAACAACTCGTACTTTCAACTTATCTTCCTATGATATTACTCAAATTTAGAGCAGGAACACTCACTGGACGTTGAATTTAATTCATCGTCGAAGGAGTACCCATGTTGCATGCTTTCGATGGACCTTGCTACACAAAAAATGAGAGATACATGAAAAATGTGATTGCAATAATGTTTTTCATGTATCTTTCATTTTTTGTGTAGTGGGGTCCATTGAAAGTATGCAACATGGGTACTCCTTAGATGAGGAATTAAATTTTTCATCTAGCGAGTGCTCTCACTCGAAATTTGAGTAAAACCGTAGGGAGATAATAACTTGACAAGTCGAAGATACAAGTTGAAATGGTAGTTTTTCTTTTTTTCCTCTAAAATTTGATAATGTAATCCACTACTATTTTATAATATCCTTTAGGAGGCCCATTTTAGACCTCAGAATTTCTCTAATGATTTCTTTCTTTAAAGCTCAATACATATCACAGGAAATAAAATAAAATAAAATAATTTCTAACTTAAATAAACTATTTTTAAGGTCTCATATTGCTTACTTGAGATGCAATTACAATTTCATTGTAGTTTAAACCATGTTATATCTCTCTTATAGCTTACCGTAAGATCCAAATACAAGTTCATTGAAGCTTAAGCCATGTCATACCTTTGTTGAAGATACAAAATGGGAAAATGAGTGTTCGCACACCGTAAGGTTAAGTGGAAAATTATTTTTGTGAAACCCCAAAATAACTTGCTCCAACATTTGCACAATTCCCACAAAGGCATTATAACTGGCTTATCCATGCCTTGAGCTCCGCATTACAGAACTCAAGGAAAATGGACATACATTAAATTGAAGTGTCGTCTACTAACGCAACAAATTTTCCTGGGCGACAAAAAATGGCCAGAATCTGACAATATATTTTTTTTAAATATGGAAGTAGGAGTTTTGAATCATGTTTTTGATGGTGGAAATGGATTCAGAACCATATAAAACCCCTGGCTCACCCAAAATCTTGAAGATTTAACACTTGCAACCTCGATTTACAAAAGTTTATGCAAGATTTTATCAAAATCTTGTCGAATTTTCTGTGATGTTCCAGGAAAATTTAAAGCATTGTTATACTACAGCTTAAGCTTAACATGCAGAGGATTTCGGTTATGAAAGTTTTATGGAAATAAGCAATTCCTATAATAACTCTAACGTCTATCTATGTAAACGATGAGAGAGGATGAGAGCGCTGGGCCCAAAAAAGCCAAGTATGTAGGTATAGAGAATCTACAATTGAGATAGGGGTTGCATCTATAACTTCACTTCAACCATGAATTTGGACCCGAAAATAAATTTGAAAAAATTTCCTCAACTTCAATCCCTCTATCCCGCGGATGGTGATGGCACCAAGGGTGCTTGATAAGGGAAGTGAAACCGCTTTCGATGCCTCGATTTTTAGCAACATAAGAGATGTGACTGACATCCTGAAATACGATCAGAGACTTTGGTCTAATGAGTCAATGAATATGTACATGCAAAGGTATGCAGGCATCATCAAGAGCCTTTTGGGACTCCAGTTGCTTTTTCCAAGGCCATGCAACAAATGAGAAACATTGAGGTTAAGACGGGAATGCAAGGAGAAGTCGAAAAAAATTTTCTCAGCATTCAACATGAAAAATACAAAAGATAAAGCGCCTCCTAGCATTCACTACTGAAAATCTGTTCTACTTTCCCTATGCCTTTGGGCCCTCCCGTGAGGGAATTAGCCTATGTAGGATCTAATACCAACAAAGAAATTTGTTTGCACACAATAAAATATTTTTTTCACTCATTCAATCACAAATATAATACATATATATAGTTGGAAGTAAATCCAACTAATTCCATATATGAATATGGGGTTGCAACATTCTCTTAACAAAATCTCAAACCAACTCTAAACTTAACATGAAAGCATTATCTCCAAGTATTTCAAATCTGAAACACCCGTTAAATTTAACGATTTTTGTAAGTCTAGTGCCAATCTTAATTATTTTAACAAAAAAATGTTGACTAGTAAGAAAATTTTTGACTAATTTGATTAGCAATTTTCCAATCGAATTATATCCTTAGAGCCCAGGTTGTACAACAAGACCTGTAACAACTCCTCTTTTGAATTTAAGGAATATTACTTCCTCTATTTGTATTTTTAAATTGTTTGGTTATATTAAGAAGACGTGAGGTCTCGTAAAAACATTTCCCTAAGCCAACCAACATTCCACAATGGTCATTAAATTGCCTAAATGATCACATCCCAACATTGAAGGTGAGTTGTACAGAAATATGCTATAGTGGTTTCCTAATATGTAAAATGTTATCATTAATATTTATAAATGAATTCAAAAAGTAAAGTCATTATGTGACTCTCTTCGCTATTAAAAAGCATCATATGAATTAAGGAAAATAAAATTAAATAAAATAGATTGTGTAGCCATGACATATAAAATAGATGATGAGAGGGTCTTCTATTATGGTACTATGTGGTGGAAAGGTCATTGGTTTGAAATCTCATAGGTAAAAATCAACCATGCGGGTTGATGTGGCCTAAGTTTGTTGCAATCCTCAGAGAATTTTGACAACTTAAATACTCATGGGTCAAGGTTACTCAAGCCATAAGTGTGCCACTCATGTTAAGACTCACATTACCAAAACAAAATTATATGTTATTGTTATTAATTTATATAAATAAAATCATATTATAATTTTCAAAAACATTTTTATTTTAGTAATTATTTTTTAATAAATATTTTAAATTAAAATATATGTAAAGTAATTGTAATAATGAATAATTGTATTAAAAATTTAATTCATAATATTATTTATTAATATTTAAATTTTAAATAATAAATTAGGTTATATTCTTATCCATTAATATAAATAAATTATTATTATAATTTGGAAAAAAAGCATTTTAATACTCAAAAAAAACTCAAAAAATTATTGATATTTGTGATTTCTTTTGTTTCTTTATGATTTAATATAATAAAGTAATATAAACTTATAATATGTGATTTTGAGTTAGATTATCTCATATAATTAGTCTTTAAAAAAATAATACTTCTAAATAATACATTTATACAATAAAATAATTTATTTTTGGCAACTTTTTTATTTAAGTAATTAAAAGAAGGTGATAATAAAATTAAAGATAATCATTATATCTCTCTAGAAAATTGGGATAACCATCTTAAGCAGTTGTATGACTCTCCAGACACTATGGACACCATCTTAAACACTCATATTAAGTATGATATTTTTTCTCTAAAAGACGTTGAGTTTGGGATTAATAAGATCACTAATGGGAAAGCCAAAGATATTGAAGGTTACCAAGCTAAGATCTTTAAAATGGGAAAATTTATGCTCATTCATCATCTCCACAAGCGTCTCAACTTGGATGTAAAGCATGGATTCCCTAAGCTTTGGGCGCAAAGCCTTATTGTGCCTATCTTCAAAGATGGGAACAAAAGCATTCCCTCTAACTACAAGAGCATTATAATTAGCCACATTCTAGCCAAGTTTTATTGGCTCATTCTGGAAAAAAAATTTAGCCTTTGGCCTGAGTACCAGGGTAAAAGAGCTAAAGGGAAATTTGGTTTTAGGAGACATCACTCGACCATCGACCACTTTGTCACCCTTAGGATTATTGAAGAGGGATGTCACAATAGTAAAACTGATCTCTTTTGTTGTTTTTGGACTTTAGAAAAGCTTTCGACACTGTCCCCCAAGATAAGCTCTGGGCGAGGCTTAAGGAGATCATGGTTCCTCCTAAACTGAGGATTGTTGTGATCCGCCGCTACGAGACTGTTATTGCCAAGCTTAAGGCCAATGAAGGGTGGTCTAAAGATATTAAATGTAATATTGGGGTTAAGCAAGGTTGTCATGTTTCCCCTACCCTTTTTGGTATTTACATCGATAAACTAGAGGAGTTTATGGAAACTACGGGCTGCAAAGGCACTGAGCTCGCTGGTATTATCATTACTCTTCTCCTTTATGCTGATGATATCGTTCTTCTTACAAGGAGCCATGATGACCTAGACAAGAAACTTAAGACTCTTCATATCTACTGCTCCAAGATGGGTATGACAGTTAATACCTACAAGACTAAAGTCATGATCATTAAATCCAAAAAGATCACCCATGGTAGTTTCGTCTATGATAACCATTATCTTGAGCAAGTTTCTTCTTATAAATATTTGGGTACTTACTTTCCTCATCATTGCAACTGGAATTATAGCATCGACAAAAGAATTATTGGAGGTTGGAAAGCTAATTATGAGCTTGAAAAAAATTGTAAGTCAGCCGATCTTTACATTTGGAGTAAAAAAAGTTCCTCTTTGAGACTCTGATCACCCCTATTATCTTATACGGATGTGAAGTTTGGGGGTGCAGTATATCTAGAGAGACATGGAGAAATATTGAGATGATCCAAAAGCAATTCATAACCCATAACCCCAAGATCAAGGGAAATAGTCCCTATCCTATCCTCTTGATCGAAGCTGGTTTGTCCCCCATTTAAGGTGCAACTATGTTTAGATATATGATGTATAAGAAGAAGCTTCACAATATGGAATCCAAGAGGCTCCCAAAAATTGCTTCTAACTTTAGTCAAAACCCCCACCTGCACCTCAAACACGGGTGGTATCATGATGCTTAGTCTTGGCTCAAGCTTTGGGTGATTAAGGAGGAGATCATCGTGGGAAGCAAGGACAGTATCAAAGATAATATTACCTCCAGTTTTAGGGACATGATGTGGGATGCTAAGGAGCTGGAGGGTAAAAAGAAGCGAAGGTACTATAAGGAGGTGATCAACCCCACCCTCAATAACCATAATTATCTCTCTATGTTGACTAGCACCAAAAAGAAAATGAACATTGCTAGGATTAGAACTAACTCTCATGAGCTTCGGAGTGAGACTAGGCAGTGGTCTACTCCCAAGATTCCCTGGGATGATAGAATTTGTTAGATTTTTGCGATACTAAGAAGGTGGAAGATAAAAATCACTTCCTTTTAGATTGCCCGACTCTTGCCCACATCCGCTTTCAATTCCTTATCGTCAACCACACCTCCAATCTTCTTGACATGTTAAGCCAACCCAACTATAGCGATCTTGGAATGCTTCTTTCCCTTCTCTTTAATCACAGAAACAAGAATTTGAAGAATGACAATTAAACTCTCTTTTATTGAGATCCGATAGACCACAATGGTAATAGACACTAATCATCATTATCATTATTATATTTATAAATAAAATACAAAAAAATACTATACAACGTTTTGAGTTTATTTATAAAACAAATTAAAACCATTTTTTATATAATTAAAACACATTATAAAATTAAATTTTTACATTATTTATAATATATAAAACGATGGAAAGACAACAGGGTTAAGTTTATATTTTATAATATTGTTTATTAGAAAATTGGAATTTAACATTCAAATATTATTTTAATTTTTTATGTTTTGATAATTTTTATTTTTTTATTTATTATTTTTTAATTTAATTGTTTAATAGATATACTATAATTAGGATTATAGATTTACATTAATTTCATATTATAAAAAGAAAAATTGGTTTTTTTTCTATACATTTTAAAAACTGCTTTAAATATAAATTATAAAAATAATATTTCACCAACATTTTATGTTGAATTTGACCCCAAAACCAAATTAAAAATATTTAAATAATAAATATTTAAGCAAGGACAATATCAAATACGCTTTTACCTCCAGTTTTAATGATAAGATGTGGGATGCTAAGGAGCTGGAGGGTAAAATGAAGCTAAAGTGCTATAAGGAGGTGATCAACCCCACCCTTGATAACCATAATTATCTCTCTATGTTGACTAGCACCAAGAAGAAAATGAGCATCGCTAGAATTACAACTAACTCTCATGAGCTTTGGAGTGAAACTAGGCAGTGGTCTACTCCCAAGACTCTGTGGGATGATAGAATTTGTCAGATTTGTGATACGAAGAAGGTGGAAGATCAAAAACATTTCATTTTAGATTTCCCAACTCTTGCCCACATCCGCTCTTAATTCCCTATCATCATCCACACCTCCAATCTTCTTGACATATTAAGCCAACCCAACTATAGTGATCTTGGAATGCTTCTTTCCCTTCTCTTTAATCACATAAACAAGAGTTTGAAGAATGATAATTAAACTCTCTTTTCTTGGGGTTCGATAGACCACATTGGTAATGGACATTAATCATCATCATCATTATATTTATAAATAAATAAAATACAAAAAAGTACTTTACAACATTTTGAGTTTATTCATTAAAACAAATTAAAAATAATTTTTAAAATTAATTGAAACACCCATTATAAAAATTATCAAAATAATATATTTAATAATTTTTAAATTATATATATATATATATATATATATATATATATTATATATATATATATTTATATATATATATAAAGTGTGGAATGGAAAAACCCCAAGGGTTAATCATGCCTTGCAATCGTGAGGGCACAGGGTCCCATTCTACCCGAAGCCCTTGGGGTTGCCTTGCTAGTGGCCCGCAGGGCCTAGATTCTCTTATGGGTCGATCATCCCAAATACCTCTTGACCAGATCCTGAACCCAAACAAAAAAAAACAGAGAAAAAAATATGGTTAAGATTTATTATATTTATTTAATATTGTTTTATTTAACAAATGATATTTATATTTGAAATATGTATATTTAAATTTTTAAATGTTTTTATATTTTTTTGGTATATTTTCATCTAATTTACATGAAATTGAATAGCGATATATTAACAATTACAAATTTGGATTATAGAATTCAAGATAATCTCAATACTATAATAAAATAAATAAATTTAATTGTTTTTTTTTTTCAATCCATTTAAAAACGGCTTTTAAAAAAATAAATAAATAAATAAATAAATCACCAACAATTTTATACTAAATTTCACCCCAAACCAAATTAAAAATTAAAAATGTGACTTTCCAAATATCGCTACATTTCAACGTACATAATAGGCAAATATCGCTAAATTTGAAAGTGGATAAAGTAACGAATGCTTTTTTGAAAACGAAGACAAAAGCATTTGACATCTGATCTTTCTCTCTCTCTCTGAATGCGTAATATTAAATTTGAAATGCGTACTACTATGCAATGGCATTAAACTATGCTCGCCATTATAGAATCTGACACGCCACATATGTGGTGTGTTGAGGTCCAGGTGTTTCAGCAGTCCTCGCTTTCCTCCCACAAAAGCAGGTGGCAGCTTTGGATTATCGAATGTGAAAATTTGGCGAGAGAAATGGGCGTTGTTTTACATTATGCGTGTCGGTGGAAGCAAATCCATGGGCACTGGTCCCCTTACTAAACCCAGAGTACGCGTATATAACATATCCATCGATCAAATGATTCGTTGATTTCATGGGTGTAAAACATATCAAATGATTCGTAACATCACCAGTTAAGAGAGTTGAGTCATTTACATGCGACGGCCAGGAACATCCTTTTCAAGAAGAAATAACTGTACAGAGCGATCTGGTTTGAATTTTATTACTTAATTAACATTCATTTTCAACACGGCCCCTAGCATTTGTGAAGTCAGCCATACCCTGGGACAGCGGTTTTTGAACATTGAAATGGTAGGCTGGGAGGTGGAGATAAGCCCATAAAAACAAAAATAGAATAGGATCAACCATTAAAGAATTGCCAATAAAAAATACAGAAATATATGGTTACCTTTCACTTTAACACATTCTAGTTGGATGGTCATCTATGGGCATCTTCCTTTATCTTTTTCTAAAATTGCGGGGTTAAACGTTGTCACACCAGGTAGTAACTCCCCGAAACAATTCATTTATTTCATTTAGGTTGGTGTTTATTATATACATGAAGGGAGACACTGTTCATTTCATCTCCCGGTGACTATTCATATTCTCTATTATTTATTTACATCATTTTCAGTTATTCACCCAACCCTGATGATTAGGTGTCAACATTCGCCCTGCCCCCCGCCCCTTAATCTGAAGGGATGTTTGTGAGTCCAAGCATCGTTTTGAATCTTTCAAACTTTTCTCTTCCAAGTGCTTTGGTGAAGATGTCTGCAATTTGCTCGTTCGTGGAACAATGGCGGAGATGGATTGTTTTGGCTGCAACATGATGTCGAATCAGATGATATTTAGTATTGATGTGCTTTGTTCAATCATGGAACTTTGGGTTCTTGGCCAACTTTATTGCAGAGGTATTGTAAATCATAAGTGGAGTTGATTGTACTTGTTTTACCTGCAAATCTTCAAGAATTTCCTGAGCCACACAATTTCTTTTGTTGCCTTAGTTGCTACCACGTATTCTGCTTTTGTTGTGGAATCTGCCGGAACTGATTGTTTGTGTGATTTCCAAAAGACAGCTCCTAATCCAAGACTCATAACATATCCTGCAGTAGATATCCCAGTTTCTTTGTCTCCATTGAAGTCTGAATCAGAGTATCCAATCAAGCTGAAGTCATCCTCCTGTGTATACCTGATTCCAAAGTCTTGAGTTCCCTTCAAGTACCTTAGAACTTTGCAGCATACCAATGTCCCTCACAAGGCTTTTGCATAAACTTGGAGAGGATTCCAACAGTAAACAAAATGTTTGGTCTAGTAGTAGTTAGGTAGTTGAGACTTCCTACAAGCTGTTTATACTTTGTTGCATCCTCAAATTCTTTCCCTTCAATACATGTGAGCTTTAAGTTTTGTTCGATTGGAATAGTAAGAGGATTTCGTTCTGTCATGCCAAACATGTTCAACAAATCTCCAATGTACTTCTTTTGAGAAAGAAATATGGACTTCGGATGTTGAGTTACTTCAATACCAAGATAGTAATGAACATAGCCAAAATCGATCATTTCAAAACTTTTCCCCAATTCCTTCCTTATGGATGCAATGTAGCTTTCATTGTTCCCTATCATCAAAAGATCATCTACATATACCACAAGATATATAACTGTTTTGCCGACTTTCTTGACAAATAAAGTTGCATCATCAAGATCATAATGTTCGAAATTGAGTTTGAGAAGCTGCTCAGTTAGTTTTTCATACCAGGCTTGCGGCGCTTGTTTGAGGCCATATAAGGATTTCACAAGTTTTCATACTTTATGTTTATGTCATTTCACAACAAATCCTTCAGGCTGAGACATAAAAACATTCTCTTTTAGATCTCCATTCAAGAAAGCAGTTTTTACATCCATTTGATGGACTTGTCAACCGTTCTGGGCTGTTAGGGCAAAGAGTGTCCGGATGGTAGCCTATTTTGTTGTGGGGGCAAAAGTCTCGTCATAATCGACCCCTTCCTTCTATGCAAAACCTTTTGCCACAAACCTGGCTTTGTGCTTTTCAAGTGAGCCATCAACTTTATACATGTTCTTGTAAACCCACTTGCAGCCAATTGGTTTGGTTCCTAATGGAGGATCAACCAGCTTCCAAGTGCCATTCTTTATGAGGGCATCATACTCCTTTTGCATCGCTTCTTTCCATTCATCATGAGAAGAAACTTCTTTGAAGGAAGTTGGTTCAAAGTTTGTAAACAAATTCAATTCATAATCATAAGAAACATCCATATCAACAGGTGAATTAGAGTCATCTACATCACCTCCATTTTGCCGGTTTGAATTTATGTTCTTGTATTTCCAACCTCATTAGGATGAACACTTTCAAGTGTCTTTATCAACCACTTTGGAGGACCTTTCTCAGATGGTCTAGACTGCTCCGTTGATTGAGTTGGGACTGAATCAAGATTGAGTTCCTAATTCTATCAATCACATCACTTAAAGCATCATCCGTTGTTGGAGTTTGATGTGGGGGAGAGTGTTCTTCATAAGAAGATTCCACATGTTGATCTAGTATAGGAATCCCCCCTTCAATATGTGGAATCTGATTATCAAATTCTTGAAATGATTTTGCATTTGCGAATCTATCCAAGCGATCAAGTTGCCGCTCAACAACATTGTCAATTTTGGACGATTCAAGAAAAATTACATCTCTAGATACAACAAACTTTTTATTGACTTCATCATAGAGACGGTATGCTTTGGAGGTGTTTGAATACCCTATGAAGATACACTTACAACTTCTTGCACCAAGTTTGTTTCTATGTACCTTTGGTATCAATGCATAATAGGTGGAACCAAAGACCCTGAGATGCTTTGCCGAAGGAACATGCCCATACCCCATTTCATATGGAGTCTTGTTTCTAATAGCATTAGATAGAAATCTATTTTTTATATATGAAGCACATAGAACAACATCAGCCCAAAACATTATCTTTACATTTTTGAAGAAGAGCATGGATCGTACAATATTTAAGATTGTCCTATTGATTCTTTCAGCTACGCCATTCTATTGGGGATTATAAGGCATAGTTGTTTGATGTTTGATCCCATGTTGGCGAAGATAGTTTTCAAATTCATTTGATGTGTATTCTTTTCCATTATCAGTGCGAATAGACCCAATATGACATTGTGCATCATTTTCAATCCATTTATGAAAGTTCTTGAATGTTTGAAAAGCATCAGATGTGTTCTTCAATAAATAAACCCAACACATTCTGGTTTAGTCATCAATAAATGTCATCATATATTTATTTCCATTTGCAGAAGGAACAGGCATTAGACCACATAAATTTGAATGAATGAGTTCAAGTTTTCTATGTGCTCTTAAATGTGAATCATAAAAAGATTGTTTGTTATTCTTTCCTAGAATGCAAGCATCACATTGCTTAAATTTCCTAGGAATTGTAGGCAAACTAGCAACACCATTTTCCTTCAACAAGCGGAGGTTGTCATAGTTCAAATGTCCAAATCTAGCATGCCATAATAAACTTAATGGAAGTGTATCTTCTTCATAATGAGAATTATATGAGAAATGTTATGCATGAGCAGAGGTACCTTACAGCTTGAGAAGCCTTTCTTCTTCTATTCCCCTCATGACAAGTGAGTGGTCAGATGCTTTTCTGACCTCAAGCTTGACATCAAACATATGAATGGAGTGACCTTGCTAGCAGATGTGGACCAAGGACAATAAGTTTTTCTTGAGCTGTGGGAGATATATAACATGATGCAGAAGAAAGTCTGGAAGACCAGGCAGTTTAAGTTTGATTATGCCAAGCCCTGATGGCTTCATTTTTGATTGGTCTGCAAAGTATACTGCTCCATCAACATTGTCAGTAAATTCTTCAAAAAAATATTTTCTATGAGTCATGTGACAAGTTGCTTCTGAATCAAGCAACCAATCATTTTTCCAAGAAGCAGGTGAAGCATTAAATAATTCTTCATTTAATCCAATATTACATTGTGCCACAACGTAGTGAGTGGATTCAAGTGCTTTACCTTTGTCTGTGTCATTAGTTTTACCTTTGGGTTGGTTTCTTTGCTGCTCAATTTTGTCCCAATGTATCCTGCATGTAGAGGCATCATGTGATCAATTTCTTTTGCAGCGTATGCAGTGCAAATATGACTTTTCTCTTTGAGAGTGTCTGCCCCCCCTGCCTCTGAAATATCTTCCTCTCGAAGAATCTTGGGCAAGATTTTTTTCTTTATGAGCGAGGTACACAGGCTCTTCAGAAGAAGATATGATTGAATGCATTGAAAAATCTGAGTGCTGTAAAAATACTTCTACTAGCAAAAATGTGCTTTTGTGGAGAAAACTTCTACTGCTAAAAAAAATTGATTCTGATATATGATATATGGAGAGAGAGTTATGCAGAATAATTTATCTTCAAAGCTATCTCAATCCAAATTCACAAAAAATATCAAAGATATATGTGAAGAAATTATTTTCATCTTCATGGCATCTTCACGATTATTGTCTATGTTGTCAAAGGAATCTACAGAAAACCACTGAAACCTGTATAAGCAATTCCACAAATGAATCAACTGTTATAGTAATGCACCAAATTAGTCAGTCTACAAAAGTCATTTGAAAGTCTTCTGCATAACGTTAACTTCTTCGAAATACCACAGCGTTAACCAGGCCAACAACGTGAAGCAAATCAAAGTCTGGTTCCAGAATCGAAGATGTAGAGAGAAACAACGCTAGGAGGCAAGTCGTCTCCAGACTGTCACCACAGCGCAATCTTTTGGAATGGAAGCGGGCAAGTACGTTCGGTATACTACAAAGCAGGTGGAAGCTCTCAAACACATTTACAATGACTGCCCAAAGCCCAGCTCTCTACGTTGCTAGCAACTCATCAGAGAATGCCCAATCATTTCACACGTCAAGCCAACAACGTGATATATCAAGCCGAGGTATGGAGATGTGGGCTCGTATTCCGAGAGCTATTTTAACCAATCAAGTAAAAGAAACTCTCTCAGTTTTTGTAACCTCGTTGATACCAAAAGGCCTGGAAAATGCTCCCAATGATGACTCCTTGTCTGATGCAGCGAAACTAAACATTCTTTGTGAGATAGAGCCACCACCATCTCGTGAAACGATCGCACTCTTCTGACGAGAGAGGGTCGAACCCTCTACGGCTTCTTTACTCAATTCCTGTAGACATTTCCTGTAGAAATTTGAATAATATAACACTTATTCACAAAGATTATCCTGATTATACACTATTTTTGGAATGCATGCATAATACATAACCTCCTCTACCATTGATCATCAATTTGCGGAATTAAAAAAACAATCGCATGCGCACATTGAAACATCAATCACATATATCAACACAGTATGTAATGGGGAAAGTATACAACTGAAAACCCCAAACTATCTATATATTATAATGATAGAGAACATGTAACAATACATAGTACAATACTCCTCACAAGCACTCAGTACTATCTCCACATGCTACACACAAACTAGCTCAGATCTGAACAAGTCACGGGTTCAAATATCCTCCACTGTTTTTCTTGCCTCTATTGCGCAATCCAAGTTGAGAATGGATGAGATCCAAGTTAGAATTCCCTTGGCTTGTACTGCGCAATCCTCATTGGCAATCTCAATCAATGATTGTACAAATCTCATGCACAACTATAGTCACAACAAATAGTAGTCTCACCCTTTCACCCACCTCTAACACTTGTTTCCACTGAACTGTCTATGCACTAAGTTAACTGATGTATTCTTTAGTTGATTTATGAGTTAATAATTAGTGATTTAATTAATAACTAATTCACATCACTCATCACTAGTGTATTTGGCAGTTAGACTAAATACAACTAGTTCAACTAAGTCAAACTGAACACAACTCCATCAACTCCTCAATCAACTCCACCAAACTCAATCACTTGAGTTCTAACTGAAGTCCATCATGCAATAGCTCAACTAACCCATAGGAAAAGCGTATTTCCTTCTGGCAGTTGCATGTGCCACATCCGTAGCTCGAACTGAAGTGCTGCAAGAGGATAAGATAATGTTTATAGTCCAAATATTATTAAGAGCTAATAATATTCGACTGTTCTATTTTTTGACTGGCAGTCTAAAAATAGACTCCACCCATATGTCTAAAAATAGAGGTCCATCTATTTTTACCAACATGACCAATCATCCATAAAGTATCCTGCAACTCATAGACCATGATCCATATGTCTAAAAATAGACATAGTCTAAAAATAGACTTTGTTCCAAAAATAGCCTACAGGCCCACTTAATGAAGGCAACTTCTTTTCACTAAGCTCCATCATCTTGTTGCATTTTCAACACTCCCTCTCAACAAGATATGGATTATCTGCAACCCATATCTTGCCTCTGTGGTATTCAAATTTTCTCATGATGAGCGCCTTCGTCAAGATATCAGCATCCTGATCCTCCGTGGGAATGTATGAAAGTAACATGATTCTCCGCTGCACACGATCTCTGATATGATGGTAGCTGATGTCGACGTGCTTGGATCTATCATGAAATACTAGATTAGCCGAGAGTTTAATGCAACTCTGGTTATCACAATAAATCATAGTAGGCTCCAAGTGTGACCCGAACAACCCGACCAGGATCTTCCTCATCCATATAGCCTTGCATGCAGCCAAACTTGCTGCCATATACTCGACCTCTGCTGAACTGAGTGCCATGTATCTCTGCTTCCTATTGTACCAAGAAATTGTTGTCGACCCGATACTGAAGATCCCTCTAGATGTGCTCTTTTTGTCTGTTGGGCTCCCTGCCCAATCTGGATCCGTGAAGCCACATAGCTTCACCTCATCCTCCTGTTTGTACCACAATCCATATCCCGATGTGCCTTTGAGATAACGCAATACATGCTTACTTGCCTTCCAGAAGAGCTTGGTTGGCTTAACCATAGCTTGTGAAAGCTGGTTAATAGCATAGCATATATTGGGTCGTGTATTGACCAGATACATAAGCGACCCCACCAACTGTCGATAAACAGTGGCATCCACTACCTCCGCTGAAGTAGCATCCTCCTTCCTCCAACCTCTAGGAAGAGGAGTATTAACAGGCTTGCAGCCATGCGTGTTGAACTTCTCCAGTATCTCCCGGGCATACTTACCCTGAGAAACAAATAGTCCATCACTGCGATTCCAAATTTCCAATCCCAGGAAATAATGAAGGAGGCCCAAGTCCTTCATCTCAAACTATCTAGCAAGATCCTCCTTGCATGAAAGTATCAACAGATCATCTCCCGTCAAAATCAAATCATCTACATAAAGTACAATGATCAGCAACTTACCCTCCACCACAATCTAGTATAGGTTAGGATTCGCCTCACTCTTGGAGAATCCAAGTTCGGTGAAATAACTGTCTATCCATGTGTACCAAGCACGAGGTGCTTGTTTCAACCCATACAATGCTCTCTTGAGCCTACACACATGCGACTCATTGTTGAAGATCTCGAAACCTTCAGGCTGCTCTATGTACACCTCCTCCTCAATGACTCCGTTGAGGAATGCAGTCTTCACATCCATCTGATGGATGTGCTACCCCATCTACGCTGAGAGAGCAAGAATCGTCTGTATGGAAGAATACCTTGCGACAGGTGCAAAGGTCTCCTCATAATCGATCCCCTCTATCCGTGAGAAGCCTCGGGCAACAAATCTTGCCTTGTACTTCTCCACACTCCTGTCTGCTGCTTGCTTCACTTTGTAGATCCATCTCGAACCCACCACTGATTTCCCCTCCGGTCTTGGGACAATCTCCCATGCACTGTTTCTAACAATCTAATCATACTCTTCTACCATGGCATCTAGCCATGCGGGATCCTCCACAGCTTCCTCGAAAGAGGATGGCTCAGTCATGACACATTTGCTCACAAGAGCCATGTATCCAGTGTACCGATCAGGTGACTGTTTCTGTCCGCGCTGTGCTGTAGGTGGTCCTACAACCTTCTCTGCATCTTGAGCCAGTCGCTCAGCTTCTATAGTGCGATTTCACCCTCTGATGGTTGGCGCTGCATGAGTGGTCTCTTCCACTCCATGAACTTCATCTTGTGGCTGATCCACATCTTGAAGCTCATCCTTAGGAACTAATAGCTCCTCATCTGCATGCAAGTGTGGCTCCCTCTCAAGCGAACACTTCATGGTTTTCTCCTCCTGAAATTTGATATCCCGTCGCACAACAGTCTTGCGAGTGTCTGGAAAATACACACGATAGTTGTGGGGCATATCAGTGTACCCACAAATATCCCAACCTCTGAGGTCGGCTCCAGCTTCTTCCTGGCATCCTTCGTCACATGCATGTAAACAGGAAAACCAAAAATCCTCAAATGGGAAATAGCAGGCCTCTTACTAGAATAAGCCTCGGGTGTACTCATGCCAAGTATATTGTGAGGACAATGGTTCTGCACATATACTGCAGTATTGCATAACTCCGCCCGCAAGTGAAGGGATAGGCCTTGATCATGCAACATTGCCCATGCAACACCCATGATCATTTTGTCCTTCTGCTCAGCAACCTCGTTCTGCTGTGGGTTATGGGGAGCTATGAGCTCTCTTCAAATCCCTTCTGTGTTGCAGAAGTCCTTGAACTCACCAGAGATGAATTCACCACCATTGTCGCTCCTAAGAGCCTTCAAGTTCTTCCCTGATTACTTCTCGACCAATGCTTTGAACTCACAAAACTTTGAGTATGTGTCGCTCTTCTTCTGCATGAAGAAGATCCAGCACTTTCGAGAGAAATCACCAACAAAGATCACATAGTACTTGTGCTTTGTTGTCGAAGCTACTGAGAAAGGTCCACACACATCTATGTGAATTCTCTCAGCAATCATCGTGGCGCGACTATCCTTCTCGTGAAAGGTGGCTTTCACAAATTTTCCCAAAGTACACCCCTTGCACTGATTTGACTGCGCAAGAGTGCCTTTAGGAAGCCCAGTAGAAATATGCTGCAGTATCTTCAAAGCTCCATGGTGAAGGTGGCCCAATCTCCGGTGCCATAGCTCACCATCATCCTAGCTCACCACTCCTTCTACCTTGCATGCCATTGTTGCGCAACCATCTACATGTAATTGATAAAGGTTCTTGACTTGAACCCCTATCTTCTGGGTTTCTCCAGTTGTCTTACTGTGCAGGAAAGCCTTTCCCTCACTGAAGACAACATCATATCCCTTGCCTTCTAACATCGCCACAGAGATAAGATTCTTCTTCAATCTTGGAACATGCATCACTTCCTTCAATATGAAGGGTTTACTAGACTCCCTCTCAAAGGAAATGGTACTGATACTGGTCGCACTATATCTACCATCATCGCCCATCTCGATGTGCACTCCAAGATCTTTCTCATCCAGATCAGAAAACAAATATCGATCTCCTGTCATGTGAAAAGACACACCACTATCCAAGAACCATACCGATCCCATCACACTTGATACCAAGCATGCGATCAGCGAAAAATCCAGCTCAAACTGCAAGGCTAAGGCCTCTCTCGCTGCAGATCCAGCAACTTGCTTATTTTTCTTCTTCTGCGAACAATTTGTGGCATAATGTCCGTGTTGGTGACAGTGAAAGCACTTCACCTTGGACATGTCCTGCTTCTTTCCTTTCGCACGGGAATGAGAAGCTTTCTTGTTCTTCCCCTTCTTTGCTTTGGCATCCAAAGTGCAATTTTCTTCATGAGATGCCTTTGATGAAGATCCGTCCCTGGTATTCTGCCTGATCTCCTCTTGCACAAGATCGGACCAAAGTCTCTCCTATCCTGGAAATTTCTCCCAACCATTGACAGAGTCCTAAAAGGAATTCCAACTCTTTGGAAGACTAAGGAGAGCCAAGCTCACCAAGTCCTCATCATCGACAGTCACCCCCACACTTCCCAGCTCATCCTGACATTAGGTGAACTTCGTGAGATACTTGGCTATACTGTCTCCTTTCTCACACTTAATGTTTCTGAGTTTATCCTTGAGCGCCAACTTCCTCTGGGCGCTCTTGCTTTTGAATAAATCTGTTAACGCTTTCCACATCAAGTATGGAGAAGCCTTTCCATGCAGGCTGGATACAATGTGATCCTTCACACCCTCCAACAGAATCCTTCGACACTTTGCTGTCTTCTTTTGTCAAGCCTCAACTTGAGCAGCATCAGTAGGCTTTGGGACTTCAGCATCTATGAACTCCTTCAACCCATTGTCATCTAACACTGCCTCAATCCTCTCTTTCCATGCAATATAAATCGAGCTGCCTTCAAGGGCATACTCCAATCGCAATCCGTTGAAAGACATTTCAACTTCGACACCAAGAAAACACTGTTGCAAATTCAAATTCCACCAGCTCAAAACTCAACCGCTTCTGATCTAAAATTTGTGAGAACAAAGTATTTCTTGTACAGAGATTGACTATATGGGCATTTACTGGA
Organism: Pinus taeda; assembly: GCA_000404065.3. Classification (NCBI taxonomy): domain Eukaryota; kingdom Viridiplantae; phylum Streptophyta; class Pinopsida; order Pinales; family Pinaceae; genus Pinus; species Pinus taeda. Next base: position 159,094 of record APFE030025696.1, on the reverse strand, counting down.
TATCTCACCTTCCAAAAGAAGGATGAATCGAGAGGCTACCTGGCCCGATTACAGACTCTGCCTGAAGGAATAATAGATCTGATGATCAACTTTGCTCTGATACCATGTAGAATTTTGAATAATATAACACTTATTCACAGATATTATCCTAATTATACACTATTTGTGGAATTCATGCATAATACATAACCTCCTCTACCATTGATCATCAATTTGCAGAATTAAAAAAAACAATCGCATGCACACATTGAAACATCAATCACATATCAACACAGTATGTAATGGGGAAAGCATATAGCTGAAAACCCCAACTATCTGTATATTATAATGATAGAGAACATGTAACAATACATAGTACAATACTCCTCACAAGTATTCAGCACTATCTCCACATGCTACACACAAACTAGCTCAAATCTGAACAAGTCACGGGTTCAAATCTCCTCCACTATTTGCCTGCCTCTACTGCGCAATCCAAGTTGAGAATAGATGAGATCCAAGTTCGAATTCCATTGGCTTGTACTGTGGAATCCTCATTGGCAATCTCAATCAATGATTGTGCAAATCTCATGCACAGCTATAGTCACAATTGATAGTAGTCTCACCCTTTCACCCACCTCTAACACTTGCCTCCACTGAACTGTCCATGCACTGAGTTAACTGATGTATTCTTTAGTTGATTAATGAGTTAATAATTAATGAATTAATTAATAATTAATTCACATCACTCATCACTAGTGTATTTGGCAGTTAGACTAAATACAACTAGTTCAACTAAGTCAAACTAACACAACTCCATCAACTCCTCAATCAACTCCACCAAACTCAATCACTTGAGTTCTAACTAAAGTCCATCACGCAATAGCTCAACTAACCCATAGGAAAAGTATATTTCCTTCTAGTAGTTGCATGTGCCACATTTGTAGCTCGAACTGAAGTGCTGCAAGAGGATAAGATAATGTTTATAGTCCAAATATTGTTAAGAGCTAATAATATTCGATTGTTCTATTTTTTGACTGGCAGTCTAAAAATAGACTCCGCCCATATGTCTAAAAATAGAGGTCCATCTATTTTTACCAACATGACCAGTCATCCATTAATAGCACCCTGCAACTCATAGACCATGATCCATATGTCTAAAAATAGACATAGTCTAAAAATAGACTTTGCGCAAAAAATAGCCTGCGGGCCCACTTAGTCAAGGCGACTTCTTTTCACTAAGCTCCATCATCTTGTTGCATTTTCAACACCCTGTCAGGGGCATACTCTCCTGTTAGTCAAGCGGCCTTATGTCACCTCTTCCTTATCATCTTTAGACCTTACAGCACTTATATCGACCTATTTTTTTAAGGGTTCTGAGACATATTGACCACTCGGTTTGAGAGATCACAGTTTTATTTAGGTAAATTGATTAATGCGCACTATGGAAATGTGGGGTAGTCTAGATGTCTGTAATAAATTAATAATTTTTTTTTGAAACCCAAACCAAACATTGTGATTCTCTTAAAAGAAAGATAATATTTATTTTATTGCAACTAATGAGATAGATAGTCTTAGCTACTATAGTTAGTTTAACTACAAGTTGCACTAATTAGAACTAGAACTAGAGTTTCTCTAGTGCACTCAATATAGCTCACAATGTGTATATATGTGGATGCATTAATAACTCTATGTGTATCGTGCTAAGTATTGAGAAAGCACCCTCTGTCTAAGAGTTTGCATAGATAGAAGGTGTGTTATTTCTCAATACACATATTGAAGTAGGAAGTAAGACCAGGTATTGAGCTTGTAAAAGAGAGCAAGGACTCAAGGCTGAGGTCGCACCAAACTCAAGCAAGAAAAGGTTTGGGCAAGGCCGGGTATTTATTTCCTTCCCCAAACCTCTAGTCCAGTCTTGAGTGCTCATGATCTTTCCCTGATCATATAAGGAAAGGAAAGGTTTAATCGAATTATAGATCCTATTCGTTGCTTATTCCACACATCACTACATCAACTGATCGGGCTTCAATGCTCAAGCAAATTTATATATATTATATGACTAGAAATAAAAAGCATGAAACCCATGCTTTCAATGACCAACAATAAATTTATAAATTACATAAATACATATGAATATTGATACTAGTTGCGATTTCAACATTATCTCCCCTTAAAAATATAATCCCTGGGAGTCATTGCATTCTTCATTCATAGTATAATTTTTTTCTCATAGCTTTAGCCATAATAATGTAGAGAATTAGGGAGAGAGAACACCCCTACCACATGCCTATTTAGATTTTGAAGAAGCCTAAGGGCTTGCTATTGATAGGGAGGGAGATCCACATATACTTAATGCAAGTGGAAACCCAAGAGATGAATTTGGAGTAGAATCATGTTTTTCCAAGATTGAAAGGAGGAAATAGTGTTGAACCCTATCAAAAGTGTTTCCCATGTCTATCTTAATGATCATTCCCTTGTCACCATGGGTATTTCTCGAATGGATGGCATCTTGGATCAAAATAAGATTATCCACTATATGGTGTTGCCAACAAACCCACCTTGATTATTGAAGATAATTCCTAACAGAAAAAGCTTGATTCGAGAGGCTATGACTTTGGAAATAATTTTATATGACCTTTTACATAAAGATATTGGTCTAAAGAAGGAGAATGAAGAAGGGCTTATCTCTTTAGGAACGAATTCCAAGAAGGAGATGTTTATGCTCCCACCCATTTTTTCGAAATTTTTTACGTAATCAACCATTCTACAAAGGTCATATTTGATGATATGCCAAAATATTTAATAAAATTGACACATTAAGCCATCTAGTTGAATAGCCTTATTTGGTTCAAATGACACACTACTTTGTTGACCTCTTCCTTAGAGATCAACCCCATCAAGGTTGCATTTGTCTCTTCCCTGATTTTATTACGAATATGCCTCAAGGTTTCCTCAAATCCCTCTTGTGTTTTTCCTTTAAATTCCTTGTAAATATCCTTGAAATTATTGAAAGAATTTTTTTTTATTTCCTTTGGGGATGTGATATGTGATTCTTCAGCATTGATTGAGGTCATTTTGTTCTTCCACTCTCTCATTTTAGCTTGTCAATGAAAAACAGTTGTTTCCCGTTCCCTACCTTTAACCAAAGACTTATGGATTTAAGCCTCCACGTTTCCTCCTCCTCCTTGAGATATTTGTGAATACTTCGAAAGGCATGTCTCTCCTTTTTTATAATAAATATATATTGAAACCTCTACCCTTTCCATCCTCTCACAAATCTCTTCCAGATTTCTCCTATGTGTATCCACCTACATCTTCTTTTCCTCCCAGCATTTTGTAACCCATTCTTTTAAATGTCTTGAGTACTTTAATCTTTATTTCCCACATGAAATTAGGGGAGCCCTCAATCCATGTGGACCAAACCTTAAACACCCACTCTATAAACTCTAGACCTAACCTCCATAAGGATTAAATTTGAAGGAGAGGATTTTTAAGTCCTCCAAGGGCTTGATTTGAAGTTTGATGGGTCTATGATTGATCCACCCCATGCTAAATGCAAGGAATAGATGGTGATTTGATGCTCCAAGAGATCGCTACATACCAAGAATTTGTCCAATCTAGCCATTATTTGTCCCAACCCCATTATTTTATTTTTCCAAGTATACTTTGAGTTACATGGCTTGATATCAAAGAGCTCCCAATGCAAAATTAATTCTTTCATGTGTTCCTAAAATTGATCCCTAACAATATATCCTCCCTTATTTTCCCATGGGTGCGTTGTTGTGTTGAAGTCACCACTAATGATGCATCTTGTGCTTGGAAATATTTATTTGACATTCATGAATGAAGCCCAACATCAGACCTTATCTAGATACATTATTGGAATGTAGACATTGATCACATTGATTTTTTCTCCTTTATTAGATTGAAGAGTTGATGCAAGGGCATCTACAAGTAAAGATCACCTTTGATCTTATTTGTTTAAAGCCTCAATTACTAAGGGATTTGGTTGACTAATTTATTTTCCAACAGAAGTTGGGTTCCCTAAGTTATTTGATTTTGTAATATTTGATATGGTCTAGAATGATTGGATTTTTTAGGAAGTTAGATAAATGTTATTTAGTTTCTATGTAAAAGGGGAATCTAATTATAATTAGGCTTTTGTTAGAAAATATAGGAATCATATTTGGTTTAGATTGATTGAATGAGAAATCTATTAGCAAAGAGTCTCATATGTAATTAAATAGAAGAATATAGAAAGGAGGCAAGGTTAGAGAGTTTGAAGAATGTAAAGCAAGAGGTTTGTCAATGTGTGAAGGGAATTGTGTTGCTATGCTAAAAATTGTTGTTTTCCCTTTTCTCACCGCTAACTCTATATATGGATTATTCCTTTATTCAATCCCTCTTTGCATGTTGTGTTCTAAGCATATAATCAAGTTATCTATGGTCGCAAAATTTAATCATGTTTCTAGGAAGTATAAATAAGTAGGTGAAAATTTATTGTACAGAGTGTCCAGCTTCACGCATATCTAGTGTCATATATATTTAGATCAAACACCCATGCATTCTCAATTGGTGGATCAAACACTAAATAAATTTATCCATCATAATAACCATAATTCACCAAGTCGCATTTACTGAAAGGGAAATAGGTTCAAGCTATATCTGATGAAGGGTTATTTAGAATGTATAAATTTGGGCTTAAAGAAATTTGGCTCTTCAGAAAAGTGTTACATTTTAAAATGTTTTGGATGCCAGATCATTTAAATATGTATGATTTGTTGTGGAACCTAGTGGAAAGCGCATAAACCAAGGTAGCAGTATTATATTTTATTGAGTACTTAAAGTGATCTCGGAACATATAGGCCTTGAAACCCCAGATACAAAAGGTTTAGAGACATACTTGACTCTTGACTCAGACACAAAATTTCTGAAAATATATTTGGGCCCTGACACCTAGATATAAAATCCAACAATGAAAGACATTCAGTGCCAATGATATCTAACTTAAAAGGAAATAATTATTTTGACCTCAAATTCCAAATATGAAAGGAAAGTGAAGTGGCTTCCTATACAAGATAAGAAAAATTAAGGTAAAAATATGTTTAAGGTGACTGATCAGAATAAAGACTACGTATGGACATGAAATGCATAATCCTTCGGATGTTCCCTTTGATCCAATGGTGGAGGTGTTATTGCCTCTTATTGGGTCCTTCATTTTTTGGCCAATTTTGGTTAAGTTTTGATTAAGAAAAAGTCATGGAAATTATCAACAGGAGGATAAAAACAAAATTATCAAACAAGCCAGAAAGTGAGATCAGAAAAGAGAAAGTGATGATCATAATAAGGAAGCGGTTATCTTAGAATTCGATAGAGCTATAGTAGAAGGACCGAGTGTTAATTGTGAAAGAATCTATGATATATGGACCAAAGCACCAAATTTTGTCAAAGTGGACTGAATCAAGTGAGTGAGATCAAAGTGATCAAAGTGGACTGAATCAAGTGAGTGATAATGGAGAAAAAAAACTATAAAAGGTTGTAGGAAAGGAGTTGAAGAGGGATAAATCAGCCCATGTTGAAATGTTGCTGAAATGAAGTTTGGAGTTCTCTGCTTATCTTTTGATTGTAAAAGTTCTCATTTTAATTTTCTCCTATATAATTTTGAAAGAACTTGCAATTTCTCATAGATTTGTGTTGTAATGGCATGCTCCTATTAATAGAGAAAGGTGTTGCAATGAATCAATCTTGTATATAAGTGTATGGGATGGCTTTGATCTAATTAGCCCCTTTAAATTTTCTGTTGAGATCCATCTATTATTGGACTCCCCATTGCCAAATATTAGGTTGTACAGGAAGTTTTTCATGGAAGAAAGTGAGGTGAAGAAAAGTTGCAACAGTTGTTGGAACAGGGTTTCATTCAATCTAGTACACCTCCATGTGGGTCACCTATCATCATTGTGCTAAAGAAGGATGGGACTTGGCAGATGTGTATAGATTACAAGGCATTTAATAAAATTATGCTCAAGAATAGATACCCCCTACATAGGATGGATGATCTGCTAAATCGGTTGCAATAAGAAAAGTACTTCACCAACATGAACTTAAAGTCTGGATATCACCATGTTCAATTCAAAGAAGAAGATACATGGAAGACCGCCTTCAAAACCAGGGAAGGTTTGTATGAGTGATTAGTTATTCCATTTGACCTATGTAATTTACCAGCTACATTTATGAGATTAATGAATTATGTAACACATTTTTTTATAGATTCATTTGTTATTGTCAATTTGGATGATATACTGGTATATAGTGCTACCTGGGAGGAGTATATTCCACATTTAATACGGGTGTTGGAAACATTGAAGAAGCATCATCTACTAGCAAATCTCAAGAAGTGTGAGTTTGCGTAGTAGTCCTTGGTGTATTTGGGGTATGTGATCAGTGGAGGAGAACTCGAGATAGATCCTTCCAAGATGAAGGCCATCATGAAATGGTTGGTGCCTACTAATGTTTCTAAGGTCAGGAGTTTCCTTGGGGAAGTTGTAATAGATCTGACCTGCTAATATATGAAAATGGAAATAAACCCAAAAATAACAAGATCGATCCAATAATATAATATGAAATTCTTATTTATTGTTAAAAACCGTTGAGGTAGGGTAACTCCATACAATCACTCCTTAAGGAAGGAGAACACTCCACAAGCCATATGCTTTCCAATACAATAATCCTTGACATCTCTCCATTGGGAGTCTCTAGCTTATATATAGGCTTCATACATACAATATCATGGGTCATTACCATGGGTCTCTCAATACCATATATCTAATACCATGGGCTTATCACATTATTGCTAACTACTTGTGGTCCCTTAGGTGATGCGGGTTAACCACTTTATTTATTAACTATGGCCCATCCCATTTTTACAATATTCCCTTGGGTACCTCCCTTTGTACTCCATAATATCCCCTCAGGTATACTATATTCCACCCCCCTTAAACATGTTTCATCCCCGAAACATAAGAAGAACACAATAATAAGATTTACTCAAAAGAGTAGTCCACTGGTACCATGCATGTGCATCTAGCCATCAAAGAGACAAGTGATTACTCGATCTAGCCAGTGCCTTGCTCGCTTGAGATGGGAGTTGATCCTGGTGTTTCCTCTATACTGATGTGTTGTGGCTAGATTGTCGCACTTCTTTTATCTATCATGTAGGGTTTTTTGTTCTTGTTGATGATTCATTGACATCTTGTTGGTTGTTTTCTTACTATGTGATGTGGGTGGTGATATGCTAAAGTTTTAACGAATGGCGTATCTTGCTTTAATTCACTGGGGAATTGAGCCTTATTAGTATCTAGTACATGTTGTGGCATCAATTGTTGTTTCTTATCTTTTAGTATTATTTCAACCATAGATTCCTCATTTGATATGTTAGTTCCTGGAACATCTTCTGCTTCAGCCTCCTTGGACTCTACCTATTTATTGATGGAAATATCCTGTAATGTAATTTTATTCTTTTTATACCAGAGCTTCAAGAATTTCTTCTGCAAATTGATATTGATAGTACCAATATATTCCATCCAAGGGTATCACAAAACAACATCCACATTAGCCATATCTGAAGCATAAAAAAAAATATGCAATACATACTTGTCCATATAAATCTTCAAATCTTTATAAACTTGCACCTCCTCATTATTAACCTGTGTGGGCTCCATTTGTTTGGCTGAGACTTGCAATCTTTTAGCCAAATGAACGTTAATAAAATTATACTTGCAACTAGGATTGATAGACCATTTGTAATAGATCTCACCTGCAAATATATGAAAATGGAAATAAACCCAAAAATAACAAGATCAATCCAATAATATAATATAAAATTCTTCTTTATTGATCAAAACCCTTGAAGTTGTTATATACCCAGGGGGGATAATATGGGGTACAAAGGGAGGTACCCAAGGTAATAATGTAATAATGGGATGGGCCATAGTAATAAATAAGGTGGTTAACCCATATCATGTAAGGGACCACAAGTAGTTAATAATAATGTAATGGGCCCATGGTATTAGTCGATGGTATGAGGGAACCATGGTAATAATCCATGGTATTGTATGTATGAGGCCTATATAGAGGCTAGAGACTCCACATGGAGGGAAGTCAAGGAATTGTGTCAAGGATTATTGTATGTACAGGCATATGGCTTGTGGAGTGTTCTCCTTCCTTAAGGAGTGAATGTATGGTGTTGCCCTACCTTAAGGGTTTGATCAATAAAGAAGCATTTCTATCTATTTCTATCTTATTGTTTTTGGGTTTATTCGCATTATCTTATATTTTTGGATCAGATCTATAACACATTGATCCACCCCCTCGTGAGCCCTCCTCCTCAAAAAGGAGATGTTCATGGCTTAGAGAAACTCTCGAAGATGCCGAGAGACATGTCGCACCTAGGGGGACATTTCGTGAAAGTAAGAAGCTGAATAGGTACCAAGGGTATTTAACTGCAATGAGCACCATTGTTAAATCTGAGCCTTGCACATTCGAAGAAGTTGTAAAGCAACAAGTTTGGAAGGATGCTATGAACGAAGAGTATGAATCGATTATGAAGAATGATGCCTGGGATGTGGTCCCTAGACCCAAGGACAAATCCGTTGTCACCTCGCAATGGCTCTACAAGATCAAGCATGGAGTTGATGGAAGTGTTGAAAATTTCAAGGCTAGAATTGTTGCTCGAGGCTTTTCTCAAAAGGAAGGTGTGGACTACGTGAGAAATTTGCACCTGTTCCCCGATATACCACCATCCGTTCGTTTATGGCCCTTGCTAACTCGCAAGGATGGAATCTATATCAGATGGATGTGAAGACCGCCTTCTTACATGGTTCAATTAAGGAGGAAGTCTATGTAGAACAACTCGAGGGGTTCGAAGTTCAAGATCGTCAGACACATGTATGCAGGTTGAAGAAATCCCTCTATGGGTTGAAGCAAGCTCCCCGAGCTTGGTATGAGAGGATCGACAAATATCTGATGAAGCTAGGATTTACAAGAAGTGAAGTTGATCCAAACCTTTATTTTAAGGTTGAGAATGATAGACCTCTCATCTTGGTACTTTATGTGGACGATCTCTTTCTGACAGGTGTAGACCCTCTTATTCATCAATGTAAGAAAGAGTTGGCTTACGAATTCGAGATGAAGGACCTAGGATTGATGCATTACCTCCTAGGGTTGGAGGTCTGGCAAAAGCCAGGTGAGATTTTCCTTTCTCAAAGAAAATACATTGTGAAGCTACTTGAAAGATTTGGGATGGTGGACTGCAAGTCCGTGACTACTCCGATGGAACTTAACTTCAAGAAGCTATGCGCAAGTGTTGTTGGGCCTGATTTGGGAAATCCTTTTGAGTATCGGCAACTCATGGGGGCCCTTATGTTCTTAGTGAACTCCCGTCTGGACATATGATTTGTAGTGAACACATTGAGTCAGTTTATGGTCGAGCCTCATCACATACACTGGATTGCTGCCAACAATCCCTTGAGATATCTCCAAGGCAGAATCACCTATGGATTGAGATACATTGTTGGGAATGTGAGGCTCCATGGTCATTATGATGCTGACTAGGTTGGCAGTGTGGTGGATCGTAAAGCACATCTAGATGTTGCTTCTCTATAGGTTTTGCTTCGATATCCTAGATGAGCAGGAAGCAGAAGTCGGTTGCTTTGAGCACCGCTGAGGCTGAATACATTATTGCTAGTATGGCCTCCTATGACGCTGTTTGGTTGAGGAAGCTCTTTAGTGAGTTGTTTGGACATGTGTTGGATACCACCATGATCTATTGCGACAACCAAAGTGGTATTCGTCTTTCTGAGAATCTCGTGTTTCATGACCACTCCAAGCATATTGATATCAGGTACCACTTTATCCAGGATATGGTACAACGGGGAACAATAAGGCTCCATCATATTGGAACTTATGATCAAGTCATAGATATTCTAACAAAGCCCCTAGGGAAGGTCAAATTCTTAACCTTTCGTGAACAACTTGGAGTTGTGGGGAGACCCTTGTAAATGAGATGGATATTGAGCTCTGGGAGCTCCGGGGGGCTTGGGGTACTTCTTGGAGCGATGAGCGACCATAGCTTCCCCTAATGGTGCGCGATGTACAGGGTGAGTGGTTCACCTTCTCCTATGGCATATGAGCAGGATGAGTGTTTCACCTTCTCCTGTTGGTACATCCTACCCATGCAGTCTGGGACTCATGGGAATTACCTCTCATCTGGCCAATGAGTAGGGAAATGAGGATAGGGACCATAGTACTACCGACAGACACATCATGTACTACCATAGGCCCTATGCTAGGATGTTTGATATTGATCTGGGATCAATGGACGCTAACTTCGGGTCAGTGGAGAGTAGCATGATACACTCAATTATTGGAGACTGACTTCGGGTCAATGGAGAATGGTATGATACATTCTCGATCATTTTCTTCTTCATGGTTCAGCACATTGTTTTAAGAAACGGTCGAGTCAGACCGAGCCAATGCCTGGTCGGGTCGGCTCGGTGGCCAAAACGGAACAGCTGGCCGGGTTGTTACTGAGGCAGTCATTGACTTGGTCGACTCGGTAACAACTCGGCCAACTCGGTAACAACTCCGCCGACTCGGTAATGACTCAGCCAACTCGATAACAACTCGGCCGGCTCGGCTCTTTAACAAAAAGCCTAAAGCACATTTGTCAAAAGTTGTTCCGCCTCCTACATATCAATGGTTGGTTGCATATTTATAGCCCTAAAGTAATATATCACTGTGAGAAAGTTTTGAAAATTACTAGGCCAAAGTATGGTTATCCTAGTGGCATGAATTAGAAAATTGAAACAATGCATTGAGCCATACAATGTTTTTAAAAAGGCAAACGTTCTGGCAATGGACTAATAAATACGTATTTCCCTCTGATTGTTCTGCAACTTGACCAGAATTAAATCAAGGGTTTTGAGACTTCATTAGCGGCAGAGAATTGGTATTATTGTTGTTGTAGTCTAGTGATTATCCTTAGGCTGAGGCAGAAAAGAACCCTGACATTGGTGGCTAAGTATGAACTTTGTACTAGATAGTGCACTGGGTGCCATTTTGATATAATGGATATATTCATGAGCCTACTTTGATCATATGTTGTCTTCTCTCTATATTCTAAATCTTTGTGTTTGGAAACATGAATGAAAATCTTTTAAATTATGTTTTTTTATAAATATATATTATATATATATTATAATGTATTTTTTACAACGACCGAATTATTGAAATCAAACCGACCGAGTCAATACGGAGTCAGAGCTGACCGTCGGCCGTTTTTGAACCGGAGTCGAAGTTTTAAAACATTGGTTCAACAGAGCAGAGCAGGGATGGTACAAATTGTCAGATGGTTTGGCAGGTGGAGTTCCTCCTAGATGAGAGGGAGTGTTAAACTTGTCAACTAGGGCCAAACTCCACCTTGGACAGCCCATATGATGCAGCTGATATTTTTATTGGATTCCTCTCTTTGAGAGGTTTAGGATTGATCTAAATATCATCTCATTCTGACATGTACAAATGAAAGTATGAATTTATTTTGTTTATGGACAAATTGTCAAGGACGGCCAGCAAACTAATGTAGGCTCAAAAGCCCAACAGTCACGTCTATTCATCCTCAACGTTTGATTTGCGTTTACCAAGTTTGACTAAGTATTTTCAGACTGTTAAATTGGCAACTAGGGCCAAACTCCATGTGGATCAGCTTATTTATGGCAGCTAATATTTTTATTGGATCCCTCTCATTGAGAGGTGTAGGATTGATCTAAAGATCATCCGGTTTCAATAAGTATTTATGGAGATATGAATTAATTTTGATTATGGAATTATTATCAAGCCGACCAGCAACTTGAGTAGGCTCAGAAGCCCAATAGTCGTGTCTATTCATCATCTACGTTTTAGTATATATATATAGGACTTGAAAATTTTGTATCACCAATCCTTTTTCATGTGTTCTCCTCCTCTCCACGTCTTGGGTTTTTGGAGAAGGAGGGACACCTAAAATATACATTGGCTGATGCCCTAGCCGCAGTAGCTGATGCCCTAGCCGCAGTAGCTGATGCCCTAGCCGCAGTGATACCCTAGCCACAGTAAGCCGCAGACCTATGAGGAGACCTACACGCAGAAAAGAGGAGACTTATGTGCAGCATGAATAAGCCCCTATACGTTGTCTCAAGAGGCTCAATCCGCAGATGAAAGGAGGGCTAATATAGGCCCTAAATGAAGGCTTGAATCTGCTGTGTATTGACCCTATACACAGCTCCTTATCCACAGTCATAATCTGCCTTGTCCGCAGAAAAAGAAGGAGGTTCCGACCACCGAAAATGGAGGTCTCAAGCAGCTGTCAAACTGTGCCTTAAACCGCAATCAAATCAAGGAGTTTAAGTTGCAGTTCAACAGCAAATAAAGGAGGAAGGTTGTAGTTAAAGGAGACCTTATCACAGTATGAAAGGACCCTTAGATGCAGCAGGAAAGTGAATCTAAAACGCAGCAAGGGTAACTATATTACAGCATGAAGGATCAATGATAATGTCACATTGTTGTAGGTGACACCGTGACATATTCAAGGACTATTTGGGCATGATAGGACTGTGTGCAATGAAGCTGATGACAGCATGTTTGTGTAGAGGATTCTGGAACTATAGCCTAGCTGCTTTGCTAGGCTGCAAGCCATAGCAAGCAGCTAAGGCTGATATGTATATGATGTATGAGATATTGTGGATGGGCAGAGCAACGATACATGGAGCATGGGCAACAACATGATGGGCAACACAATGATATATGGGTAGCGTGATTTATGAGATCATGAGACAACATGATGGTGCAACACAATCAGGGGCAGCAAATGGACGAGATGCAAAATGATGATAGGTGAAGGAGTCACCTTGAGTATCAGTTGAAGCAGAATGTCTTCAACTGATCTCATCGTTATAGGAGATGATCTATGCTTAGATCT